>JABUQX010002168.1:12500-32500 GCA_015478945.1 Trachelipus rathkii | reverse complement strand
TTCAATTTTTACGGCAGAATTTATGGCTATAATGATTTTTTTTCGAAAATTTTTTTTTTTTTCTTTTTAATCCTAAAAAAACCCCCCCCAAAGGGAAAATTTTTTTTTCCACCTTTTCTTTATTTTGTCCATTTTTTATCAGATTCGCTAGCGCGCTAACAAGGCGCTAAAACCCCTTATTTTAAAAACACAATGAATAGCCGCTGTACAACAATTTCTTTGGCTGCTGCTCCATTTCCCGTAAGAAACAAATTATTTTATGGTTGGACCCCCTCTCAGGTAGGGGTAACTGGCAATGAATTCGCTGAACCGAGAGGCCAAAATGGCCACCTCATTTCGGAGTTGTTCCAGGTATCTCCCTGAGTGCCATTCGACAAGGCTACCTCCCATCAACCGATTACTATCCTGCTCTCCGACAAGATTTCCGATCTTATTGGCAAGAGTGCTGGACGAATGATTCAGCGGGGAGCGAAACTTAAAAATATAAAGCCGATCATCGGGGGTGGATCTTCCTCCCGCGACGGGAAAGCGCTTACACGAGGTGATACTTGCACGCCTCCGTATTGGCCACACCAATACACTCACAGTCCCACTATATGTTCACGGAACCCCCCTCCAATTTCCAAATTTTGCCGTTACCACACCCCTCAATCTGTTCGCCATTGATTGTCCCCAGCTGGACCCTATTCTCCGTCGTCATTTTCCTACTTTACGGTCCATAACACTTTCTGAAAGATTATCCCATTTTCTCCTAATGCTTTAGTATATGGCAGGGCCCTCCCATGGTGCTGATTTTTTTTTTCAGCCCAGTATGGCCGCTTCTCTGTGAGCCGTGGTGGGTCCTGTTCACTTGACTCAAAAAAAAAAATATTTATATATATATATATATAATATATATAATATATATATATTATATATATAATATATATATATTATATAATATGTATATATATATATATATATATAATATATATATATAATCACCATCATCATCATCTGTCCCTTTCTTCCCCACAACTAGGGGTATGGTGCTCAAACATGCACCTGGAACAGTGATGATAGGCCCGGTGATTTAACCACTATGTACTATTTGTAACAAATATTTACTTTGTCAGTTTAAAGCTAGCATATCAACTGTATACACTGAAAAAATAATTAAAATCCATCCACAACTTTTTACTTTATAACAAAGTTAAGAAAAACTCATTTTTCAAAAGTGAAATTCTATTTAAGAAAATTTCCTCTCCTAATACATTATAATTTTTTTAAAATATAAAAACTCTATAGAATTAAAGATAATCTAAATAAAACTTATGGTACTACCGCATGGCTATTGAATGAGCAAAAAATATTTATTTATTTATTTGTTATTTTTTATATATATTTCGTCCCCCATTCATCCCACGATTTTTGTTGTCCCAATTCACCCCTCCCGACGCTATATATATATATATATATATATATATATATATATATATATATATAATATATATATATATATATATATATATATATATATATATATATAATATATATATATATATATATATATATAATTTAATTATATATATATATATTATATATATATATATATATATAATATATAATATATATAAATATATATATATATATATATATATATATATATATATATATATATATATATATATATAATAAATATATATATATATATATATATTAAAATCTCTATATTTTTCCACAGTGTGCCTTACTCATTTTTTAATAAAGTGACTATATACATATAATGTGTTTTTTTTTTTTTTTTGTCAAAATCTTCCAATTTTACCCTGGTTTTACCATAAAAATCCAGACCTGGTGGGTTGGTGGGCAGCTCCTTGGGGAGGTATCCAGTACAAGCCTGCCTAATTTCTAGGTAACAACTAGGCCTATTTAATTATCGGTAGCTAACTTACTAGCTTCCCAGAGCTTCAGATTATGATGGCGACAATGTTCGAAGTTTAAATAATATAAATTTAAATATATTACTTAATTCTGTTATGTCCATTACAATCAATAACCTTTAACAATAGGCAATACCCTTTATCTTTACAAGTTTCACCAATTAGGAAACGACATTCATTCAGCAGTGGGAATTGGACAATGTCCGTTACCAAATTATATGTTTAATTTGTAAATTTCATAGGTACCTATTTATTAATTTATTTGTCAAATAATACTTAAATGACATTACAAAAAACAATTTCAATTATTGATCATTTTATTTTTTCCTCAAAAATAGAATTTTTAAAAAAGGCCCCCCCCCCCCCCCAAAAAGAAAAAAAAACATTAGGTGTTTTATTTTTCGCCAACCGATTACGCACAAAATGTGGTGGGTTCGATTCTCCACAATATGTGGTAGGGTTCGATCCCGCTCACTATCCAAATTGTCGTGGGTCTATCCTAACGAGAAGAATAAAACACAGGAAGACAAAAAAAAGAAAACACAGAACAAACAAAACCAATAAGAATTTATTGAAAAAAACAACAACCCAACTAATTCTTCTCCACACAACATCCAATATTTATATAGTCTGATACCGATACAATAACCTTAATTCTAAAAATGTTAACCTTAATCCTAAAAAATAATAACCTTAATCCTAAAAAAATATAACCTTAATCCTAAAAAATATTTCAAAATCTCAAATAAATCATTGAGTATAACATATATCTAAAAAATACAACTTATATAATACAAAATACAAATTATATAATAGGGGGGGGGGGCACGTTTAGTGTCTTCTATTTTTTTTCTCATTAATAGTTCTCTTATTTTCAATTTTTTTATCAATTTTCAACTTTTTTAATTTCTTAATTATTCTCTATTTTCACTTTATATAATAGTCTTTTTCTATTTAGAATTTTCAAATAATTTCTTTTTATTTCAATTTATTTCTGTTACATAATAGTCTTTTTCTATTTAGAATTTTCAAATACTTTCCTTTTTATTTCAATTTATTTCTGTTATATAATAGTCTTTCTATTTTTCTATTTAGAATTTTCAAATAATTTCCTTTTTTATTTCAATTTATTTCCGTTATTTCAGTTTATTATATACAATATTTACAATGTTCTCCTGCGAAGTGCGCAGATCAGCCGTCAATCCAAGTCGAGCCGGGGTTTTGCTCCAGTAAAAGGCAAACCAAAAAAAAGCCAGGAAAAAAAAAACTGGAGAAGAAAAAAAACATTCTAACCATTATGAAACTTAGCAAAAATAAATATAATAAATAATAGCAATAATAGAAGAAAATCATTCAAAGTTTAACGTTACAAATTTTACATTACATTCTTCAATTCATTAAATTAATTAAATTAAATAATGCCTTAAAGTAAATAATGAAATCAATTCAATAAATAAATTAAATAAGGCATTAAAGCAAAGCAAATTGAACAATGCAACAAATAATGCATAAAGCAAATTGAATAATGCAATTGAAATCAAATTAAATAATGCAATCAAATTAAGTAGCAATCACGTTTAAAAAATTAAAATTACCTAAACCATCAAACAAATAGAAATGAAAACAATAATGCAAATAAATAAATAAATATCCCTTACCTGGATAATCATCCAGTTTTTTTTTCTCTATAAAATTCCGATTCCTGACTCTTCAATCCCTGACAATCCGTCAAACGAAAAAACAGCCAACTGAAAAAACAACAACACAACTCAAAGATTTTCATTCTCTTAAATAAAATAACCATAAATAAAATAACCATAATGAAAATAATAATAATCAGCATAATAATAATAAGCATCAATAATAATAATAATAATAATAATAATAATAATAATAATAATAATAATAATAAATAATTCCTACCTCACTCTGGACAATCAAGCTTGTTCCTTCTCTCAGTCTTGTGAAACCAACAACTCAAACCCTTGGAATGAACGACGAACCAAAACTAAAAATGTAGAAAAAACGAACATTTAAAAAAACTCATTCGCTTCACATACATTACATAATAATAATAATAATAATAATCAATAATAATAATAATCAGTAATAAAAGAATAAGCAATAAAAATAAAATTAAATTATAAGATAAAAAAAATATTACTATATTATTATTATCTCTCGTCAAACGTGAAATCGTCAATCGTCTCGCCGCTCATGTACACCACCACAGTCGTCCCAAAAATCTACAGATTACCACACAACCCTGATAATATTTATCATATATATATATATATATATATATATATATATATAATATAATATATATATATATATATATATATATATATTATATATTATATATATATATATATATATATATATATATATATATATATATATATATGATATATATATATATGAGGAGAAAGTACACGCATACTCGAACGATGAAATTACCTCCCATTTTTAATGGTGAGCCTTTCTCTTTTGCGTTACATATCTTCACACCACTCTCATCCTCCAGGCAACATATTACTAACCTCCATTTATCCAACATATCATATACACATGATTAAAGTACACACCCCACTTTAGATAAACACCTACAGACATCCCTACTTACCTCATATCCCTGTGTGCGGGGGAGAAAGAATTTCCACATCGTATGTCCCTTGCGTGTCGTAGAAGTCGACTAAGGGGCGGGTGGTAGTTGGGTTGGCTGGCCACTACCACTTATCCTTTGCCAGGAATGCTAATGCAGGGCTTCGGAGAAGGTCGTGATCGCCCTGTAAACGACCTTCTAACTTTCGGCGAAAATTTGTATGAATCGTATGGCGTACATGGAATGTCAGAGGAATAATTGTTGAGGAGAAGAGGAGAGAGGTGATGGATGTATTTAAAAGGGCAAATTTGATTTTTTGCTCGCTTTGTGACTTGAACAAAGATGAAAGGAAAAGGTGAAATTGAGTGGTGTGGTGTGAAATGTGTGTGTGCTGGTGTGGAAATGAATGAGAGAGAAAGAGAAGGAGTTGCAATTTTGATGAGTGATCTGTGGTACGAAGCTATGGTAGATTTTGATTGTGTGAGTCCTAGAATTCTAAGGGTTAAATAAGTTTGAAAAGGTCAAGTATGTGTGGTTGTGACGTATGCTCCATCTGAGGGAAGCGTTGAAGAGAGTACGATTTTTTGGGATATTCTGAATGATGTTTCTGGATGGGGGGAGTAGGAGCTTCAGATTGATAGTTTTGGGGGCGACCTGAATGGTTGGATAGGTGATCAAAAAAGGGATGAGTATAACAGGTGGTTTTGGGTGGCGGGAGAAAATTGAGAATGGTAGGAAGGTGATTATTTCTTTGAAGAGAGAGGTATGTGTGTAAGTTATACTTTCTTTAAACACAAAGTATCCATAAGTATACTAGAGTTGGTGTAGTAGAGATGGTATCGAAGTGAAAAGTATTATTGATTTAGTGTTGGTGAAGAAGGAGATGTTGAAGGATGTGTTGGATTGTTAAATCAGCTTATGGTGCATCGTCCGTTCTCCTCATGCGATACCATAAGGCATAATTTATCTGAGAATCATTTATTGTTGTGCTATGTAAAATTAAGTTAGTGGGGCTTGGATGGAGAGGAAGGTGATACGATAAGGAGTATGGTTATAAAATTTAAGGGTGAGAAGTAAGTGTGCAAGATTTAAGGATAAGTCATATAAGCAGTCACTACGCTAGTCTAACGTTCGAGATGTGAACATAGTTTGCATACTCGAGCGAAATCTCTGAGGAGCAGGTGCAAATCTGAAGGATATCACATCTGTTAGATGAGTGAGTTGTGGCCATACACATGGACCACAGTGATGATGCATGTGCATAAATCAGCATATGAATCCATACGTAATGTTCAACAGTCGGAATGCGTTAGGACTGAATGAATAGTTACTGCGCGCAAAGCCGCGCTTCTCAATAGCGTACCAAACAAAGAAGCGATCGGCCTGGAACTGTAACTAAAAAATCTGCGCTTATATGATACAGATCTCATAGCACAAGATGCTATGGACCTACTATAGTGAAAAGGTGGAACAAAAGAAATACAAAGGTGTATACGTAGCGACGAAAATATCACAGAAGGTACACAATCGAACAGCTTTGGTTAAGGAGTGAATGTGAATTGAGAGAGCTACAGATATATGAGGAAGCGTCTCTACGAACGGCACAGCGAAATACGGTTAGAATGAGAATAAGGGGAATATGCTTAGAATAATCGTAATCAGCGATGAGTTGCTCTCTTGTAACTGATGAAACATGGAATGCTGAGGATTGCTAAAGCCTCGTGGCATATCCAATAACACTTCGAAAAAATCTGCCACAACTACTTCAAACAGTAATGATGACAAATTCTTTGCTGTATATGAGTAGCACCATGTATTCCCAGCGGTTTTGGAACCAATGGATGCATGGAAGAAAGGAAATAGAATATCAAATAAGAGCAAGTATAGACAGCAAGTCTACTGTACGTATAGACGTCGCAGGAGCGCTATTAATATCACTATAAGGCTCAATAGGCAGTGCAGATAAAGTTGTTGACACAGGAATAAGGTAATATTCTGCAGGACTTCTAACTATAAGATGAACGCTTCAATTCACTTTAGTTGAATATGATCCGTAGACATACGCAAACTTAGTGTTGCGATGAGTCACTGATTCAGAATCTTGGTCACACTTCATAGAAATTGGAAATTATAGCAAGTTGTCGTAAACCTATAACACTTGCGTCCTTTATGTAAGAGACTCCCTGGATTAAAGTCTCCTAAGCGATTGGATAGTTATACCTGGCCCAATCATAAAACCTAATACCAATGGAAATAATGGTCTCTTGCGCTTAATAGACCCCTGTCACAAAGGGTAAGGTGAGACAAAGTCGAGGACTGTAGAAATGTATAGGGGAATATGCCTACTCCTGAGAGTAGAGATTGAATTAGGGAAGAGTTATTTGATTGTGGTATTTCTTTGTCGAAACGAGAGCTGCAGTTCCTTCGTAAGCTCCGACCCTAAGCACTGCATGGGATGGTCTTCTCCGCAATTGGTCGAGAGTCCAACTCAAAGAGGTTTCGACCTCGCTTGCGTACTTCCAAGGCTACACTTCTTTAACGACATAAATACCAGGAGCATATACCTTCCTACAACACCAAATAAACTTATCCGCTCCGTTTATAATTTTTATCGAAGCGGATGTCTGTCCGTGCGATCAAATCTACTGATATGAACCACCAAATGATCAGAAAGATAGGCGGGAGAAAGGAAAGAATAACATTTGTATATTTACCCTGCTGTTCTTCATTCTGCGATTTGCACAACAGGCGTTGCAATATAATATGATAGAGTTAATAGGGAAGCGTAATGGCAGGTGTTAGTGTTATATGGTGTTGGTGGTAGGATCTGAATCGAATCAAAAGTATGTATGACGATTAGTGAAGCGTGTGTAAGAATAAATGGGCAATGGTTGATTTGTTTAGGATTAAAGCGGAGTAAGACAGGTTTTGTTTATGTCTCCTTGGTTATTCAATTTGGTATATGGATAGGGTTATGAAAGAAATTTTGAGGTGGGGATGGCAGGAAATTGTGTTAGAATGGTGGAGAGAATGGAGATGAGGGGAGGGTGCCCTACCTATTTATATGGGATGATTTGGTTCTGTGTGGCGAATCTGAAGAGAGTTTGAGAGGATTGAAAGAGAGATTTGGGCAGGGTGTGTGAAAGGAGGGGCTTGAAAGTAAACGTGGATAAGAGTAAGGTTTATGGTTGAATGAGGACACTCCTCAGTGTGAAGTTATGTTAGATGGTGAGCAGCTGTAGCAACAAGTGCTGAGTTTAAATAATTTAGGGTATATGTTGGATGAGAAGGGAACGGAACGATGCAGAGTTGTAGTAGGAAAGTTGTGAATGGCAGGAAGTGGCTGGTGCAATTTTAAATCGTTTAGTGAATGCCAAAGGGACTAAGTCTTGGGTGTGCTAGGGTCTTACATGAAGGGTATGTTGTTACCTGTGTTATGTATGGTAGTGAGACTATGGTCTGGAATAAGAAGATAGATCTAAGTTCAATGTGTTCAGATGGACAATTTTGGTGTGTGCTAGGTTGTGAGAAGAATTGATAAAATGAGAATGAACGTATTAGAGAGTGTGTGGTGTGAAGAAAGGGTAAATGAGAGAAATAAATGAAAGTATTTGAGATGGTTTTGGCATGTGGAAGGTATGAATGATAGTAGCGTTGGTTTAAGGGATGTATAGTGGTGGTGTGTTGGAACCGACGGCTGGCGAGACCGAAGAGAAAGTGCATTGAGTCGGTGAAGGAATGCTTGAAGGAGAGAAATGTGAGTTTGCAGAGGCGAGAATAAAGGTGCATGATAGGGGAGAGAATGGCGGGGGTTTGTATGGGGCATGGTTGTGGCCTCACCTGGGCCAAGGGGATGAACCCTACATTGAACGATTTACCATAGTGAGGGTCCGTCGCGGGTCCCATAGATGCTCTAGGGTGGATTTTCTGTCTGTGACGAGCTCTCACTAATTAATCGTACAGAGGGGGCGGTAAGGCTGGGCTTCTTTTCGGACTTTTGTCATGTTCTCCTACTGCTTTTCTTTTCCGATGCTTGTAACGCACCTTACTCCCAATCTTGGGCAAAGAGGAAGGTGAAGAAAGAAGAAAGAAAGAAAGATATATATATATATAATATATAATATATATATATATATATATATATATAATATACTTATCTCTGTATTATATATATATATATATATATATATATATATATATATATATATATATATATATATATGGGTGTCTGTTTACACTAGTCTCTGTTTCTTTATATTTAAAAAAAGTGTTTGTTCGCCCTAAATTTTCCAATGAAAAATTATTTATTTTTCAATAAATAACAGTACATTGGCAAATTGAGGGTGAATCCAATCTTTTTCTTTAACATAGCTATGTACCAAATTTAGTTTTTACTTATGGATGATCTTAAATCTTTCTTTCTATCTTTCCAGTTCAGTTTATATTTATAAACTCATATTCATAAATTATATGGTGTATGGTAATACCCATAAAATTATTATTATAATTTCATATTTAAATATAATGGGATATATCATTGAAGGTTAGTGAATACTGTTTCCTAAATTTATGATAGTTATAACTTGAATTACCTAGCTGAATATAATGAACATAATATAGATTCATATCCCAATACTTACACTATAATTACAGCCTACTTGCGGAAACCATTCTTCTTTTGAAGTCATCAAGCCCAATAAGACCCCTCTTTGACATATTTATGTTAGGGTAAGAATCTTTCTATCTTTTAAACATTCCCTTTGATAATTTGACTTGATAAAATAAACTATTAAAATAATTTAAATAATATAATAACTTCCCATTCAATTCATAAATCTAATACCTGTAAAACTTTACAGGGTTTTTATTTTAGGCTCATTCAGCAGATTGGACAAGATCCATCTTCTTCTAGGTCTTAATTATAGACATCTCAAGGCCCGTTTTATTTCTAGGTCTTATTTCTAACGACATCGCAAGAATCATCTTATTTTACAGATCTTATTTTACAGATCTTATTCATATTGTTCAGTTTTTATATTAGGTTTTAATTATAGACCACTTCTCAAGAACCATATTATTCCCAGGCAAAAAGTGCCTTCCCAAGAAAACTTAAATGTGGACATTACAATTTTCATTTTCCCAACCTTAATTGTGAGGCAATAATAATTATTAATATTGCTTTAATGGTTTCCATCCACCCATGAATGTACTCCCTTAAGAAATGAATATAACTATTTGTTAATAGTAATTATAAAATAAGTATTATAATTATAATATTAATCATAATGAACTCATATATTGTAAATAGTGATTGTTTCTTAACTAATTATAACAATCACTCTTAAGAATATAATAATAAATCCTATCAGAGTGGTTATTCATCTGTGATGACCATCTCTCTCTAACACTTTCAAATTCTGAGATTTTACATAAAGTCTCCTCATGAAATACCGAGATAATTCCAGTATTTCCTACACACAACTTTTGTTATAAGTTTATAAAATATCTATGGTTTCGGGTATTTTTACTTAGTATATAGTTTTTAGTCTGTACTATAGAACTTAATATAGTCCTCATTTTCACTGGGTAATAAACCTATTTATTTTACTTTTCTTTTCTTCTCCTTTGTCCTAAAGTACCTACTCTAAACATCCTAATATCACATTCCACAATTAGCGAGCAACATAACCAAGGTCCCTCCAATTGGACCCAGCGGTTGGGCAATTGTTTCAGCCTAACGGGACATAGGCACGTCTTCTCGACTTACCAGTTCGTAGTGGTGTGTCTTCATAATTATTGACGACAGGTACTTACCTTGTTATTAAATCATAATTTCATACTATTTCTTATCCTCTTTTCTCATTCTTCGCTGGGAGTAAGTAAGCCAAATATTATTCATTGAACACATTACTTACTCTCCACCACATAAATACGAGAAAATTAAGTGGCGCCCGAACAGGGACCTTGTGTTCTTGTCGGTTCGCTAAGCCACTGGATTGTGATATTGATCACTTCGCCACTCGTCGCAACACAACACAGAACAAAGTATTTTTTCAAATATTTCATAAATTTGTTTCATATACCCGAAGAAATTTCATAACAAATCCTTATACAGGATCATACAATCATAAAACTTCTTACTATTCTTAAACTATTAGTTTAGTCCTTACTAGAGTAGAATAGTAATATAGTTATAGTTATATTTAATTAACTGAAAATTGCATTAAAACTATAAACTGTAAAATGGATATCTCACCAGATAATCCCATTACCCAATTTAACTCTCAAGGGGATCATAAACCAATAAATCCACCTTTAAAACTGGACAATTTGCTCATAGATTTTGACGAGCAACCTCCTATTAGTCCTGTTTTACCTCCCATATCATATTTAAACAACCCCCAATTAACATTATATGATTCTCCTGAATCCCCAAACTTGTACTCTGGGCCCATAATCAAACAAAAAATTGACATGCTAGAAAAAGCTGTTGGGCACTTGACACAGTTACTCAACACATCACAGACATCTACTCAGATATCTAACGTAACTGACCCGGGGAAATACAAGTTGGGAACAAAGAAAACCTTTATTTCATATTTAGAGGATTTTGAAGCTTACTGCCGGCTTCAATTCCCTAATTTATATCATCAATGGTTACATTGTCTTGGCAGTCAATTACAGGGTAAATTTCTCCTATTCTATCGTCAAGTCACTAAAAACGATACAGATTACTTTTCTGTACGAGAGACTCTCATCCAATGGTATGAGGACGAGGAGAGACACATGAACTCTTACTATGTAAAAACATATAACACTTGCCGTAGGCATAAAAATTGAGCAGTATTCGTGAGTTTGCTATTAGATTAGAACGCTTGGCTAGTCGTGCTTACCATGGCTTAGACATGAGCGGGCACGAATCTCTCCACACTGCTTTCTTGAATAATCTGCCCTTAACTGTAGAGCAAGGTGTCAGAGAATATATACACATGAAGGAACAGAATAATAATTTCCGTACTCCTTGGGAAGACATAGTGGGATATGCTGATATGCTATATTCAGATTACACAAAATCTCTTACTTCCCCTATTCTTTCCACACATAACTCTTCTACTCAGAACATAAAAGAACATTCATATACAAATCACACAGAAACTTATTATCCTTCTAAGACCCAAGTTCATACTTCTTCCCCTAAAAATCATGGTGGTAATCCTTATCATCAACCTTCTCTTAAAAATCCTCGAACCTTTACTCATAAAAAATCACACAACTTAAATCCAGTTGAGCGCAAAGCATTGCTGTGTGAATTTTGCAAAAAGGTCGGTCACCAAATACACAATTGCTACAAATATTTGGGGATTTGTAGTTATTGTCGAAAACCAGGTCATGTAAAATCTGAGTGCCGATCTCGTAAATCTCATAAATTACCTCCAACATCTTCTCCCCCGAATGTTCGTAAGGCTATCTGTCCTTTTTGTAGTGGTCCCCATCCTGGCATGAAATGTCCTCAACGTGTTAAACCACACTTAATGTCTGACCCTCAAAATCATACTACACGAAGATTTTCTAATTCTCATACACTTAGTTCTTCCAATGAACACTCTTCTATTAATTCTACTGAAGTAAAAACTGAATGTTACAGAAAATCTCCTCCAGGAATTGAACAAAGTCCAAGTCAACGGAACGAGTGTCCGTTGTCTCCTCGTCAATCCCAAGATTCTAATTCTAAGTTACCTGACACCAAAAGTTTACCTAATACTAATTTACCTTACCAAGGTTTACCTAAAACTAATTTACCTAACCCTTGTTTAACTAATTCTAATGTACCTAACCCTAAATTACCTAACCTTGATTTACATACACCCTATTTTCTTCCTTTAAAACCATTAAGCTCCCCTGTTGTAAGCCCATCTGTGGAAAAAATTAAAAACACAGATTCCTTATCACATTCTCCATTCATGAACATGGAAACGTTCACTCACATTCCTCAAACCAAAGAAACGTCTTCCTTAAATTCTTATTCTTACAACTAATTATACTAAAGCACAAAATTGAACACCATGAAAAGTAAATCAGGTGTTACACCATGCTAATGAAAAGTTATATAGCTAGTATGCCTAAAAACAAAAGTATATTATGTCCCACTGACTAAAACTATACGGTATATATGTTCTATATTAATATAGACATATAAAATTTTTATGGTAATTTTGATATTCAATAATCCTAATATATTTTCTTTTCATCAGACAATTTTATTGTAATTTTTGTGATTTGACACCGCCAAAAATTGTAATGAAATGTACTGATGGAAATCACAATAAGAAAAATTCTAATCCTTTTGTTTTTGAGTTTCAGCGGAAGAAGAAGAGGAACTCGCATTATTCCAACTGTACACTATCTGTCCTGTCCTATTTGGGAAAAGCAGCTAATATTTATTAGTGGTTCTTGGGCAGGATATTAAGTACCATAACAATAACATATGTAGTTCTTGGAATTTAAAATAATTGTAGAAATAACATAGAAATGTAGCAAAGTAATCTAATTTCTATGTTCATGTAGTATATACAAATAACACTTTGCTGTACTACCTTTTTCTCTGCCTAATAACACTGGGTTTAAGCTCCGTTATATTTATCACCGTCGAAAATAAAGGTGGGGGTTTAGGCTTAGTAGGGGAGAATGTAGGGGTGACTGTTGACACTAGTCTCTGATTCTTTAGATTTAAGCAAAGTGTTTGTTCGCCCAAAATTTTCCAATGAAAAATTATTTATTTTTCAATAAATAACAGTACATTGGCAAATTGAGGGTGAATCCAATCTTTTTCTTTAACATAGCTATGTACCAAATTTAGTTTTTACTTATGGATGATCTTAAATCTTTCTTTCTATCTTTCCAGTTCAGTTTATATTTATAAACTCATATTCATAAATTATATGGTGTATGGTAATACCCATAAAATTATTATTATAATTTCATATTTAAATATAATGGGATATATCATTGAAGGTTAGTGAATACTGTTTCCTAAATTTATGATAGTTATAACTTGAATTACCTAGCTGAATATAATGAACATAATATAGATTCATATCCCAATACTTACACTATAATTACAGCCTACTTGCGGAAACCATTCTTCTTTTGAAGTCATCAAGCCCAATAAGACCCCTCTTTGACATATTTATGTTAGGGTAAGAATCTTTCTATCTTTTAAACATTCCCTTTGAGAATTTGACTTGATAAAATAAACTATTAGAATAATTTAAATAATATAATAACTTCCCATTCAATTCATAAATCTAATACCTGTAAAACTTTACAGGGTTTTTATTTTAGGCTCATTCAGCAGATTGGACAAGATCCATCTTCTTCTAGGTCTTAATTATAGACATCTCAAGACCCGTTTTATTTCTAGGTCTTATTTCTAACGACATCGCAAGAATCATCTTATTTTACAGATCTTATTTTACAGATCTTATTCATATTGTTCAGTTTTTATATTAGGTTTTAATTATAGACCACTTCTCAAGAACCATATTATTCCCAGGCAAAAAGTGCCTTCCCAAGAAAACTTAAATGTGGACATTACAATTTTCATTTTCCCAACCTTAATTGTGAGGCAATAATAATTGCCCTTGTGTTTTATGGTCTCCATCCACCCATGAATGTACTCCCTTAAGAAATGAATATAACTATTTGTTAATAGTAATTATAAAATAAGTATTATAATTATAATATTAATCATAATGAACTCATATTGTAATTAGTGATTGTTTCTTAACTAATTATAACAATCACTCTTAAGAATATAATAATAAATCCTATCAGAGTGGTTATTCATCTGTGATGACCATCTCTCTCTAACACTTTCAAATTCTGAGATTTTACATAAAGTCTCCTCATGAAATACCGAGATAATTCCAGTATTTCCTACACACAACTTTTGTTATAAGTTTATAAAATATCTATGGTTTCGGGTATTTTACTTAGTATATAGTTTTTAGTCTGTACCATAGAACTTAATATAGTCCTCATTTTCACTGGGTAATAAACCTATTTATTTTACTTTTCTTTTCTTCTCCTTTGTCCTAAAGTACCTACTCTAAACATCCTAATATCACATTCCACAATTAGCGAGCAACATAACCAAGGTCCCTCCAATTGGACCCAGCGGTTGGGCAATTGTTTCAGCCTAACGGGACATAGGCACGTCTTCTCGACTTACCAGTTCGTAGTGGTGTGTCTTCATAATTATTGACGGACAAGGGTACCTACCTTGTTATTTAATCATAATTCATACTATTTCTTATTCCTCTTTCTCATTCTTCGCTGGAGTAAGTAAGCCCCAAATATTATTCATTGAACCACATTTACTACTCTCCACCACATATAATATATATATATATATATATATAGAACGCCTCGTGGCGCAGGAGGTTGAGTGACTGCGAACTTGACTGCGAACACGTTGGTGGCGCTGGTTTGGATAGCCGGCCGTTAAAGTTCGATTTCCTGTGGCCCCCGTGTTACCCCCTGCAAAGGGGATAAAGCCGTTTAAAAGGTATTTTAATATATATTATATATATTATATATATATTATATATTATATATATATATATATATATTATATATATATTATATAATTATATATATTGATAATTATTTTATATTCTATGCCAGTAGTTAGAAAAACAAATATATGTACTGTCGTAGCGGGTAGTTTATTATTAAAATATAATAATGAAACTAATATATATAATATTATTGTTTCAGAAATTGTAGAAATAAATGAATAAATAGAAATAGTTTATTAAAGTAAAATTAACTGTAAGAGTCGCAGGCTTTCCATTACAATGCCTTTAGTATTTTTTCTTTTTTAAATTGATATACATTTATAAAAAATTGTAAAGAGAAACGACAAGAATTATAAGAATACAAGGAATAAAGAAAACAATTAGGAAGAGAAAAGGACATTGGAAAATAATAAAATAATAGATAGAACCAAGAACATAGGTTGCGCAACCAAAGGAAATAACCAAACCAAAGGAAATAACCAGACCAAAGGAAATAACCAAACCAAAGGAAATAACCAGACCAAAGGAAATAACCAGATCAAAGGAAATAACCAGACCAAAGGAAATAACCAGACCAAAGTAAATAACCAGACTAAAAGAAATAACAAGACCAGAAGGATAACCAGAAGAAATAGGAATTATCTAAGACAAAAGAATAGATCATCATCATATTTAAATTGGGTTACACCGTTTCCCATCGTATAATCATTCATAATCATCATCATCACCAATCATAAAAGGAACATCAGATTACAAAGAGATACTACTTCATCGAACCTTGAACCCTGAGAGGTAAGTTACCACGAATTTATCAAGTGCGCAACTCTGCTTGCCGGAAAATATCAGAATGATATCTAGCAAAGAAAGATGCCCTACCTTTTCAGGGAAAGAGGAAGAATACAGAAATTGGAGAGAACGAGTGGAGGATTGGTTGATAGTGGAAGAAAAAGTAAAATATCCTGGTTTGGAAATACGTCTAGCACTGAAAGATAAAGCCCACGAAATATGTATAGATTTAGAAAGAGAAGAGTTAAAGAAGGATAAAGAAGGAGTAGAATTGATATTAAAAACCCTGGATGCAGTATATAAAAAAGACAGTAGGATGGATAAATTGGAGAAAACCATGAAATTATTCCGAATTGAAAGAGGAAAAGATGAAACCATGAAAGATTATATACTAAGATATGAAAAATATTCCAGGGAATGTGAAAATGCGGGAGGTGGTAAAATGTCACAGGAAATGAAAGGAAGTCATCTTCTGGGACAAGCAAAATTGAATTCAAATGATCTTCATGTAGCGTTGGGAGCCTGCGGCAAGGAAGAATATAGCTATGGAAATATTAAAAACGTACTCACACGTATTTTTCAGGAGCAAAAGGAAAAAGAAGAGAATAAAGAAGCTTGTTGGATGGAAGGAGACAAGAAGAATCCTGTTAACAAGAAATACGGAACCGTTACGAAATGTTTTAAGTGTAGATCGGAAACACATTGGGCGAATAAATGTCCAGTGAATAAGAGAACATGTTATATTTGCAAGGCAAGTGAACATTGGGCAATAGATTGTCCAAAGAACTGGAAGAATAAAGACAAAATAGAACAAATAGAAACAAATGAAGGCAATAAAAGAGAAGAAATAAGATGTGTCTGGAAAATGAACAATGATGAAGAACAAGAAAGTTTATTGGAACTGCAAGACGAAATATACGGCATAATAGACTCCGGAAGTGCAAGAACGGTGTGTGGTAATTTTTATATGGAAAGAATTTTGAGTAGATTAACCAAAGAACAAATTGAAGAAATGAACAAAAAAGCTATAGAAGACCACACTGCGTTTCATTTTGGAGAAACATTATGTAAAGGGATAAAGAATGTTGATATACCTACAAAATTAATGGGAAACAAAGTAAGTATAAGAACTACAATAATAGAAGGAAACGTTCCCTGGTTGATTGGAAAAGAAACTTTAGAGAAAATAGGAGCAGTAATAGACTTCGAGAAAGGAATAGTTATAGCAAAGCGTTTTTCAGACTACATAATACCATGTAAAGGGAAGAATGAAAAACATCTGAAGATTGCATTGATAAAGAAACTGGAACCGCACAAGATGTGGCTTGGAATAGACAGGGAATGGTGGACCAACAAGGAAATAATTGGAAAAAGAATAGAAAAACTTCATTTACAATTCGGACATGCTAGTAGTGGAAAATTAATTGGAATTTGTAATGATGCGTATAAGAAGAATGAAGAGTATCAAAGATTTAAGAAGACCTTGGAAAGGAAAATAATAGACATAGTAGGCAAGTGTGCGATACATGCATAAAATATAAGAAAACACCCGCTAGGCCAATAGTTGGAATGCCTATGGCAAAACATTTCGATGAAGTAAGGGTGGTTATACAAGAAGAGCAAGAACACCTAAGCGAAACGGAATCAGAAACAGAACCTGAATCAGAAGAAGAAGAAGAAGAAGATGAGAACCAAGGAGAGGAAGAACAAGGAACACCGAAGGTGAGATTGGGGGAATCTTATGAGATAGTGGACAAAGAATCGAAGGAAAAATCAAGAATAAGAATAACAAGTAGAGCTGGAAAAGCAACTAGCCAAAAATGGTCAGATAGCTACAACATAATAGATTTAGATCATGGAAATGAGAAATGGATAGATTTGAGAAATTTCCAAGATATAAAACATATAGATGGTGATGAAACATGGTTAGGAGATTTCGAAAATGAAGAAATACATAGAGCAAAAATGGATGAACTTAGTAGCTGGAAAAAGAAAGGAGTGTACGAGGCGGTACAAGAAAGGAATCAAAAAGTAATTACAACTAGATGGATCATTATAGAAAAATCAGAAAACGGAAGAAGAAAATGCAAAGCACGACTTGTTGCTCGAGGTTTTGAGGAACAAGGAGATTTAACGACTGATTCACCTACATGTGCCAACGAATCATTAAAAATGTGTCTTGCTGTAATTCTGAAAAATGGATGGAAATGCAAAACATTAGATATTAAAACAGCTTATCTACAAGGTAAACCCATAGAGAGAAATGTGTATTTAAAACCTCCCAGAGAGGCAAAAACAAACTACCTCTGGAAGTTGAAGAAAACTGTGTACGGTTTAAATGACGCAGCAAGAATATGGTACGAAAGTATCATGGACATCATAAAATCACTTGGAGGAACAAAGAGCAAGTTGGAACCAACTATAGTGTATTGGAGGAAAAACAGCCGAATCATCGGCCTCATGTGCATACATGTGGACGATATTTGCTATGGAGGAAATACTGAGTTTGAAGAAAAGATAATTCTAGAACTAAAAAAGAAATTGGAAATAGGAAAAGAGAGTGAAAGGAAATTTTGTTACATTGGTTTGAACGTGGATCAACGAAATGAGGAAATTATCCTAGAGCAGAATTCCTATGTAAGAAATATGAAAGTACCAGATAAAAAAAGATTTAAGGAAGAGAGGATATTAAATAAAGAAGAACAAACAGAATACAGATCAATGGTTGGACAATTAAACTGGATAGCTCAACAAACCAGACCAGAAATATCTTACAATGTAAGTGAAAGAAGTAAATTTTGTAAAACGGCAACAACAAGAGATATGAAAAAAGTAATAAAAATTATAGAACAAGTAAAAGAAAAGGAAAACCAGATAATCATTCCTACCCTGAAGGGTAGAACAAAAATGGAAATCTTTTCTGATGCCTCTTTTAATAACGTGGGAAATGGACAATCTCAAATTGGGTACATAATAAGTATAGTAGATGAATTTAACAACAGGAGTCCCTTATATTGGAAATCAAAGGTGGCAAAGAGAGTGGCGAGATCCACTCTAGAAGCGGAGGCATTGGGTTTAGGTGAGGCTGCCGATGCTGGAATATATCTGAAAGCTTTATGGGAAGAAGTAACTGAAGAAAACCTACCAATATTGATGAGAACAGATTGTCAAAGCCTTGAAAGAGCACTACACTCAACTTCGGCAGTACTAAATAAAAGACTAAGAATAGATATGGCATATCTCACAGAAATAATCGAGGAAAAAGAAATAGAAGAAATCAAATGGATAAAATCACAGGAACAGATCGCAGACATCTTAACAAAAGAGGGTGTAAAGAAAGAAAATATACTGAAATATGTTAACAACGTAATAACGTAATATGAAGACATACTACACTCATAGCAAAGGAATAAACAAGAATAAGAAGAAAAAGGAAAAAAGAAAAAAATAGAAATAGAAAAAAAAGAAAAAAAGAAAAAAATAGTATGAGTTTGATAATTATTTTATATTCTATGCCAGTAGTTAGAAAAACAAATATATGTACTGTCGTAGCGGGTAGTTTATTATTAAAATATAATAATGAAACTAATATATATAATATTATTGTTTCAGAAATTGTAGAAATAAATGAATAAATAGTTTAGTAAAGTAAAATGAACTGTAAGAGTCGCAGGCTTTCCATTACAACGCCTTTAAATTTATTTAATACATTTATTTAAAAATTTAATGTTATGAAAAGAGAAACCACAAGAATATAAGAAATTAAAAGGATAGAGAAAGAAAACAAGTACGAAAAAAGAAAAAGGACATTGGAAAATAAATTAAAATAAAAGAAAAAGAACAAGAAACATAGGTGCGAACCAAAGGAAATAACCAGAAAACCCAAAGGAAAATAAAACAGATCGAAAAAGGAAACAACCAGACCAAAAGAAATAACCAGAACAGAAGGAATAACCAGAAATAGGAAAATATTATCTAAGACAAAAGAATAGATCATACCAAAGGAAATAACCAGATCAAAGGAAATAACCAGACCAAAGGAAATAACCAGACCAAAGTAAATAACCAGACTAAAAGAAATAACAAGACCAGAAGGAATAACCAGAA
>JABUQX010002168.1:5000-7500 GCA_015478945.1 Trachelipus rathkii | reverse complement strand
ACATCTGCCCCGGAAAAAAATTTTGCCGTTAGATGATAGTTGTAGAGACATTCAACATCACCTCCTTGAATAGGGCTTTGCCCATGAGTGGTGGTGACAGCGCAAAATAAATTAGATATTCAATTTTATTATGTTTTTTTTCCTATAGTTCTTAGTAAGAAGCTGAATAGTTTTGTTAAAAAAAAAAAAAAAAAAAAAAAAAAAAAAAAAAAAAAAAAAAAAAAAAAAAAAAAAGTCGCAAATCGGTTATATTAATTTTTAAAATGCATTCTAGAAAAAATGGCATCCACCGTGAAAGATCCATCTTTGTCGGAACCTAAACCCTGGCCGGTTTCAGTTAAGACCTAAGGAAATTCTATATTAAACCCTTATTTTTTATTTTTTTACCCAGTTGGCACCACATATACAGTCCCAGAATCCCCGTATTCAAGAGGCGCAGCAGGACGGACTGTGTTCAATTTGAACGCCCTCAAAATTCAATCTAATCGCAAATTTACCGCAGATGAGCACAGATGCCAGGCCTTTTTAAAGTGAGGGAGATTAATTGAAGTAATATAGAAAGACACATGAATATGATGGAAGAGAGAATTCCACCAGACAGAGGTTGTGGTTTTGGGGCGGGGAAGGAAAGAAAAGAAAGAAAGCCACCGCAAAAGAAACTATAGTCGGGAGTTACTAATATCAACACAAAACTCATGTGCCCGGACACAGCCCCTCTTGTGCTTACGAGGGACTTCGTTAAAGTCGGGTGATGGTACGCCGAGTTTGAAAGTTCCCTTGAGTCACTTGCCGCTACAAGTACTATAGGGAAAAGGGAAAATAAACAACCAACATCCGGCCCGAAAATATTAGAGGATAAAAGTGAAACTAGAAAGAAGTACAGGGACAGGTTTTATTAAGTCTTTTAGCCCTTGACACTCAACACGACCCAAAAGCGGATTGGGGTGTATATTTGGAAAACCAGACCCTCCCAGATATGAGGCAGACTCCATACAAGCGGATGATTTGAAGACCCTTGTATAGGTGTGGAGTAGAACTGAGAAGAGGAAAAAAGTCTCCCAGTCTAAACAGAACTCCCAGTTTTCTTTGAGGGCCCGCCCTAGCAACCGTGTGATTGATTTTCACCAAGAAATTTTTTTTTTGTTTATGTTTATGCCAAGGATGTTATATTGTCAACAGGAGAGAGAGACGGGAGAACCATCGAAAGAGATAGGGAAAATTTAGCGTGTCTTAAGAGGAAAAGATTTGTAGAAGTGGAGATTTTAAAGGAATTAAACTTTCACAGCTTGGAGACGACCCAACCCTTGAAATTATATCCAGATCAGACGAGAATAGGAATCGATAAAAAGATTAAGACGAAAGCAAGTCTTGAAGTTAAAAGAGGAGCAGAATAATTGATACCGAGTTGAAGAATGAAGGTCGAGTCACGGCATATGAGTTGGATAGGGAGTTAGAATGTGCAGGTGCAGGTGAGAAGAATCATTGATTGAAAAGCAGGAGAAAAAAGTAGGAGGATATATAAAACAGAACCGCTGAGGAACACCACTATTGACAGAAGAAAAAGAAGAAGTCGTCCCCATCAAACAACAGCCGCTCATTGACGCGATGTTGAAAGAAGAAAAAGCTAGACATTAAGTAGGCAAGGAAGGACGGAACCCAAAAGAGGGGACTTGGAGGCAGCTGACACGTGCATTACTCGGTCCAAATGCTTTGGAAATATTGTCAGCGGCCACCACACAAGTCTTCTCCGTAGTTCCCTAAGGGGCGGAAAAACCAATAAATCTGTTAAATAGGAAAGTATATCGCCAGTAGATCTCGAGCGCCGAAAGCCGTACTGGCGATCGGAAAGAAGGGAATGAGATTCCAGATGATCTAAGAAGTGAGATGAGAAGGGTTTCAAAGGTAGAAAGAAGTACAAGTTAGAGCATATAGGGCGATAGTTAGAAGGAATCAGAGCGGCTTCCTTTTGTCGGAATAGGTTGGACACTATGAGTGCTTCCAACCCTGAGGGAAAGTGCTAGTATTGAGGCATAGAGAATATAGTTGAACGAGGGGCGGGGTCAGCACGGAAGCACACTTCCTCAAAACTCGGAGAGGAATGCCATCCGGGCCACCCGCCTTCCTAAAGTTCATAATTTCAGGACTCCATGCACCCGATCGAATGAAATTACAGGTAAATGCATAGGACACGGAGGAGGAGGAGGAGGAGAGGAGGAGGAGGAGGAAGAATCCAGAATTCATTCCAGGGTTGAGTTAGGGGAAAATAGGAGCCAAAGAGATGATTTGCTTTTGCAGTTGGAGTATTAACCAACAGAACCATCAAAATCGAATAAGAGGAGGAAAGGATAATTCACAGAAGTTGTTAGAGTGTTTGTTGGCAAGAGGCCAGAGAGATTTGACAGTAGGAGAACCAAGGGAGGTCAGGACATTTCGTTAATGAAGTCCGCTTTGCTCATCGAAGAGTATCCCTGCAACGATTTCCAGCTGAATGAAAAATGGC
>JABUQX010002167.1:45000-50470 GCA_015478945.1 Trachelipus rathkii | reverse complement strand
AATTGTCATCTGATATTTTGCAGGCAATTTGAGGTGGGGCCGTAAAGATTCCAGCTTTGAGTTTTCCTCCATACTCAACCTTGAAAAAAATCCTGCAACAATATATTTGAAACATCACCATCTTTGATTTAGACCTACAAATTGCTTCATCAAGTCTATGTTTTTATTTGGATGGTGGAATATTTTGTCCCTGTTCAACAGTGGTTCACGTCTGCGTTTTTTAATGACTATTTGATGCACCTACAGGTTATATTTTTCCCCTGCAGCGCCATACAACTTTTTCCCAGTGGTCTTCTTTATCCCTACTATCCCACAAGCATATGAAACAAGGGTACTTAGTATATCCGCCTTGCTGCCCAAGTAAGATGTTGACCATCTTCAAATCAACGCATATAGACCACTGGTGTTCATTATATCTAAGCTATCGCAAGAATCATTCTTATATTTTTTATTCTCTGTTGCAGTTTTGTTTGAGTGACCTATTTGGAATCGATGATAATATTGCCTTGTTCAATCAAAACAACATTCAGTTCTCGTTGAACTATCCATTAACAATCGCCCAATCTTCTGGTCGGTATTTATGTAACCCCATTGAGTAGGAGTCCAGGGGATGTTCTACAGGTATACTAGGTCTTTTCTTCTTCGAATGAAATACTGGAAGAAGTATACCTCCTTCGTCCGAAAAAAAGTATAATTTCATTCGGCTTGAGGACAAGTTACTTCACTTAGTTCTAAGATGCTAAGAAGCTTCAGAATCTTGCTTTGAGAACTTAACTCTCGTACTAAATCATTGATCTCTTCCTGGGAGAAGAACTGTTGCTAGTTGTAAAGAATACTTTCTTCATATTCACTACAACTATCTGCACGTGTGCACACCAAATCCAGGATATCTTCTTCAGACAATGCTAGGTTTGGGAGTGTAGTGAACACTGGGATGGGGACATCGTGGAGTGTGGTACAGGATCGCTTGCTGATTCAAATCCGGATACTAAATTTACGTTTCTATGGTAACGATGTGCATACCTTTCACATACCAAACAAAAATAAGTCACTGTGGTGTTTTTCTTTGGTCCGCCAATACCCATAGGACACCAAATTTTAAACCTTTTCTTCGTCCATTTTCCCACTGACGTAGATTTCGACACACGTTTTACAGACCTGATGGGGAAGCCAAACTTTTATATTGGTCTCGAGTTTAATTCCAAGCATGCCGATATGCTTGCTTCACAAGCTTCATAATATTTCTTTTTGGTTCTACCTGGCGATAATTCACACAGATGTAGCAGAAATCTTGGGGTTATTCAAACAGCTCTTGCGTTGAAGTACTCATGTGTCTGAAATAGAAAAAAATAAAGTATAAATAAAGGTAAGCCCCTTAAAAAGAAATAAAACGGATAATTCTGTAAATATGCCATTAAAAAAGTATTTGTATAAGAGTATATCTGGAACACCCTGTATCTCAAAGAACTAGGGCCAATCTTGGAAAACTAATTTCATTTCTGAAATCAGCACACCGATCTTACTATAAATTCGGATAAATATCCTTGGCAGCAAAAAAAAAAAAAATTTTGTTGGCCAGTGTATTCATTATTCAAGGCAGTTCCTTCTTTCTCATTTTCTTAACCTTTCGCGTCTTCCGAAGATTGTTTCTATCCCTTCTAAGCCCCCATTCATCCTCTTCCAAACTGGTCATTTACCTCTTCTTTTCTCCTACGTATATGCACCTTTTAGTTTTCTTTTTTCGCTCCTTATATAAACTTTCCAAAATCTTTCTTTGAAACTTTATCATTAGGCCTTTAGCTACATTCAACCACGTTCTTTTTACTCACTATTCTTATATCCTACTTTAGCACATCCACATACTTCCTTTGCCCTGCTAACAACTGCTTCCTTCTTTACTCCAGATTTGTTCAGTTAATGTTCACATTCAACTGATTTACTTGCAGAGTGCTGCTTAGCATACTTATCCTCCATGGCGTAGGCAGGGATTAATCCTAGGGGGTGGGCAAAAGGTTTATTATATATATATATAATATATATATATATATATATTTATATTTAGTATGGACTGATTATGAAATTTTGCGGATGACGATTGCGATGACGATAAGGAAAATTTCACCGATTGACGATGACGATGTCGATTGACTAGTTTAATTGAAAAAACTATTTTTAAAATTTCTCTCTCTCTCTCTTCTCTCTCTCTCTCTCTTATATATATTAATATATTTATATATTATATATATATATATATATTATATTATATATATATATATAATATATATATATATATATATAGGTTAATATATATATATATTATATATATTATTATATATATATATATATATATAATATTTATATATATTATATATATATATATATATATAGATATTATAATATATTAATATATATATATAATTTATTATATATATACGTTATATATATATTATATATATATATATAATATATAATATATTATTAATATATATATATATATATTTATAATATATATATTATATATATAAAATATATATATATATATATATTATATTATATATATATATATATATGTATTATATATATATAATATATATATAATAATATATATATATATATATATAAGGCTGTAGACAGGAAAGGGTAAGGGTTCAAACCTACCTGGGTTTTTTTAGCGATCAAAATTTTTGATTAATAAGTCTCATAATAATAATAATACATTAATAATAATAAATAATAATAATAAATAATCTAATAAAATATAATATAATAAAATAATAACAATAACAAAAAATATTAATCAATAATAATAATTATAATAATAATAATAGTTAATTCAATGAAATGGAAAAGTATTTATTATGGAAATATTAGGAGACATGTTTTGTGGTCCGTAACGCATTTCTATAGGTTCAAGTGGCTGTTCCGTACATGTATAAATATTTAGAACCAGGGACTTAAACTGTAGGTTTCCAAGTTTGCAGATGATAGCAAAATTGGCTACCATCAACATAAGGAATAATCGATGGATGTAGTAAAGATTTTAAAGATAATGAGGAGCTTATCGTGAGGGATGAGCAGCGGATTCATTCCTTCTTCAAGATAAATTTTTCTTTCCTCATTCATTCCTTCTAAAAATAAATCTTTCTTTCCTTCATAATCCCTGGTTCGATCGTGCTTATTCTCTGACCATTCAGGCTAGAGACAGTTGCTATCGTAGCTTGGAAAAAATTCTCGTTCTGCCTAGATCACTCCATATGTTTTCATTCAGCTAGAAATCGTTACAGATACTCTTCGACGAGCAAAGCTGCCTTTCATCAAAGGAAAGTGCGGTAACCTCCTTGGATTCTCCTACTGAAATCTTCATCTCTAGAACTTCTGTAAATCTTGCCTTTCCTCCATATTATTTGATCTGATCATTGTGTTGCTAATTCTCCAACTGAAAGGGTTAAGCTCTTCGGCCCCAATAGCCCAACTATATTCTCTATGTCTCAATAATAGCACTTTCCCTCCCTCAGTGTTGAAAGCTCTCACTGTCCAACCTATTCTGAAAAAGGAAGCCGCTCTGATCTCTCTAACTATCGCCCTATAGTCACTTGTATCTAATCTAAATCTTTGAAACCCTTCTCAACTCACTTCTTAGTCATCTGAAACTACTCTATCGCAGTACGGCTATCTCGCTGCACGAGTTACTGGCGACTATACTTCCTATTCAAACCTTTATGGTTTTCGCCTCTTAGGAACAACGGGGAGACTTGGTTGGTGGCGCTTGACATATCAAAGCATTTGACGGTATGGCACGCGTCACTGCTCTCCAGCTTCCCCTCCTGGAGGTTTCCCTTCTCTTGTTACTCTATATACTAGCTTTCTTCTAAATTTGCTAATTTATTCGCTGTTGTTGATGGGAGACTGTCTTTTTTTTCTTTTATTTTCTTTATAGTGGTGTTCCTCAGGGGTTCTGTCTTATCTCCTACTTTATTTCTACTTTCAATTAATGATCTTCTCCCTTGCACCTCTAACTCTATCCACTCATATTCCGTTGACTCGACCCTTCATTCTTTAACTCATATCAATTTTACTCCCACTTTTACTTCGGGAATTGCCTCTCGTCTTAATCTTTCGATTTTATTCTCGATGATGGATAGAAATAACATTCGTGAAATCAATTCTTAAAACCCAACGTTTTACAATCTCCTTCTCAAAATACCTTCTAACTTCGTCTGCTTTCGACCGGTTTCTGTCCGTCTGTCCTGTTGAAAATGTAAAAATCCTTGGCCTTAACATGAAAAAAAAAATGTCTTGGAAACTCACATCACAATGGTTGCTAGGGCGGCCCAAGAACTGAAAGTTCTGTTTAGATTGCGAGAGACTTTCCTCCTTTCTCAGTTGCTCCGCTATAAAAAGGTCTCATCCGCCCATGTATGGAGTACTTGTACTCATATCTGAGGGGGGGGGCTCTGGTTTCACCCAGGCTTTTGGACGAGGGCGAGTCAACGGCAAAAGAGCTATAATGATTCTGCACTTTCAGATTCACTTGACCCTCTATCTTTGCAAGCGATGTTGAGGCTTTTCTCTACCTTTATAGGTACCGCAGCGGGCAATGCTCGAGGGAAACTTATCACTCGCGTTACACCCCTTTACGACGCCTTCAGTAGCACAATAGGTGCTGATTTCGACGGATATTGTGTGACATGGTAACTCGGCTAGTTGCATGTGGTGCTTCATTCTTTCCACCACCTCTGTTTTGTGAAATTCTCTTCCATCCTGTATTTTCTACTGAATTTAATCCCCTCACTTAAAGCCTGCGTCTGATGCTCAATGCGTAAATTTGCGCTAGTCGGTGAACTTTTGAGAGATACACCCCCTCCTTGAATAGGGCTCTGCCAGTGAGATGGTTGGTGACACTGCTAGAAAAAAAATCTTGAATGGGCAGATATGTGGAAAATGAACTGAATCTCCTATATCCCCCATCCAAAACATTCATTCAGATTATCCAGAAAAATCGTACTCTTTTCCACATTACCCTATGGATCATAGTCGAAACCACAAATGTTTGATCTTTTCAACAAATAACCTTATAGACTTCTAGTACTCACCACAACAAGATCTTACCATAAGACTCTCTACACAACTCAACTCTCAGAATTGCAAAATCCTTCTATCCCCTCTCATTCCTTTCCACAAGCAACACAACACCATTTCACACCACAACACCATCATTCACTGTTTCTTTCATCATTGTTTCGTCACAGCGAGCAAATCAAATTTGCCCTTCTAAAATCATCTATCACTCTCTCTTCAGTCCTTCAACATTTATTCCTGCTGACATTATTCATCATACAGATACGATTTCATACATTTTCGCCGAAGGATAGAGGGCGCTTACTGCGATCACGACTTTCTCCGGCCTGCATTAGCATTCTTGGCAAAAGATAAGTAGTAGTAGGCAAGCAAACCGAACTACACACCGTTT
>JABUQX010002167.1:0-42500 GCA_015478945.1 Trachelipus rathkii | reverse complement strand
TTGCCAAAACTCTATATGGTAAAAAAGGCAAAGAATAGGACACGCGATTCTGTCACTCACGCTTACCCTAGTTTTTATGGACAAGAAGATCACAACTATGGGCTGCGTGAGCCATGCTCCCAATGAATATGGTTAACATTGAGCGTGCCAAAGAACTCATCAAAGAAGGTAAAAAACGGAAGCATAGGGACAATGATTTCTGCCGACCTTACCCCAATGTTTCTAATGGAAAGGAAAAGCACTGTGGCTGGGAAGCCATGCTCCCCAAATGATATGGTTAACATTGAGGTGCCAAAGAACTCTCAAAGAGGTAAAAAAAACGGCGACAGAACTATGACAATGATTCTGTGCACTCCCCTTACCCCAAGTTTTATATTGAAAAAGTTAGGAAGGGCACTGTGGCTGGGAAGCCATGCTCCCCAAATGATATGGTTAACATTGAGGTGCCAAAGAACTCTCAAAGAGGTAAAAAAAACGGAAGAATATGGACAATGATTCTGTCACTCACCTTACCCCAAGTCTTTATGGAAAGAAAAGCACTGTGGCTGGGAAGCCATGCTCCCCAAATGATATGGTTAACATTGAGGTGCCAAAGAACTCTCAAAGAGGTAAAAAACGGAAGAATATGGACAATGATTCTGTCACGCACCTTACCCCTAGTTTTTATGAAAAGAAGAGCACTTGTGGCTTGGGCAGCATGCTCCCCAGGATATGGTTAACATTGAGGTGCATAAAAACTCTCAAAGAGGCAAGAAACGGAAGAATGTGGACAATGATTTTAGTATTACTTTAAATGAAAGCAAGAAAGGCAAATTTGTGGCATAATGTAGATAATGACTTAGATGTTAATAATACAAAAAAAAAAAATAAAAATATAATATATTATATACTATATTATATATATATATATATATTATATATATATATATATATATATATATATATATATAATAATATATATATATAATATACGTTATTATATATATATATTATATATATATATATTAATATATATATATATATATATATATAATATATATATATATATTAGTACTATATGGTATATTATATATATATATATTATATATATATATATATATATTATATAATATATATATATAATATATATATAATATAATATATATTATATATATAATATATATATATATATATCTTCTTCTTCTTCATCTTCCTTATAGTGTTTCCAAGAGCAATGGTGAGTAAGTGCGGCGACGGGCATCGGAAGAAAAGCAGCTAGGAAGAACATGACACAGTTTGAAAAGACAAGCCCCAGCTTACGCCCCACCTCAGTACCATTAATTAGTGGGAACCCATCGCCAGTCAGAAAATCCACCCAAAGCTCATAGGGACCAGCGATGGACTCACTACTGGTAGATCGTCAATTGAAGGGTTTCATCCCTTGGCCCAGGTGGGACAACCATACCCCTCACAATCCCCCGCCAATCATTCTGTTATACACCTTTTTCTCGCCTCTACCAAACTCACATTTCTCTCCTGCAAACATTCGTTTACTACTCAAATCACTTTTCTTCGGTCTCCAGCCGGTCGGTTCCAAACACACTCACCACATACATCCGCTTTACCAACCGACTATCATTCATTCCTTTCCATATGACCAAACCATCTCAACATACTTCATTATCTCTATTTTTTATTTTTCTCACACCTTTTCACACCACACCCTCTCTCAATACGTTCATTCCACTCTTATATCAATTCTATCTCACACCTAGCACACCCCTCAGATTGTCCATCTGGACACATGACGTTAGCATCTATTTACCTCTATTCCAGACCATAGTTCACTACTATACAAACACAGGTAACAACAACCCTCATGTAAAACCCTTAGACACTCAAGACTTCGTCCTTTACATCCCACACGATTTAATTGACAGACCACCTCTCCTGCTCACAACTTTTTCCTACTAACCTTGCATCGTCCGTTCCCTTTTCATCCACACCATACCCCTAAATATTTTAAACTCGGACACTTTTTCCAGCTGCTCACCATTTAAACATAACTTCACACTGAGGAGTGTCGGTCCACTCACAACCATAACCTTCTCTTATCAACGTTTACTTTCAAAACCCCTCCTGTTTTTTACAACACCCTTGGCCAATCTCTCTACAATCCCTCAAAACTCATCTCAGATTCGCCTGTTAGAGGAGAGTAATGGAAAGAAGAACCCGGCTTGATTAATGTTAACAGAGTGTCCCCAAACCACCCATAAATTTAGGAAAGTGAGATCAGGAAAACTAATTGCAGCGTCGAGATTCAGAGACTAAAAGAAACTGTCTGTTAATGATTAATGAATTAATTCTAATAGAGAAACAGAGACAGAGAGAAAATTAGCCAGTTAGACTATGCTATTACCTGATGGCGCATAAAGTGTTAAGAGGTAGTCTGAAAGAAATTGACTAAGGTGTTAATTACTTATCTACCTCCACCGCTGTTAGCTGTTCAATGGAGAGCTACTTTCTCTAACGGTTACCGCATATTCACCTGAACTATCCAAAATGCATTCCCTGCAACACATGAATTTCTCCTTTGATAAATCCACCTTGACTTGAGTGGAACCCTCCTTGAAATAAAGGACCCTCCTTGAATACAAGGTAGAATGGAGATCTTTAATAGGGGGGTTAAAAAACAAGATGTTTTTTAAAATGAAACGTTTATTAGTTTAAACGCAAGGGGAGGAATATCTAATAATATTTGATAGCTGATAACTGTCGGTTAGTTCTAAGATAGAACAACCAAAATAATGTCGAGTTTAACGTTCGAGTTTGCGTTCGAGTTCCAGAGTAAGGGTTAGTTACTACTGGAACAAGAAGGTTAATATGTGTGTGATAAAGAGGATGCAAAAATAAGAACAAACTGAGGTTTTACGTAACTTGTTGTTCTTGAGTTGCAACACTACCAGTGCTGGCTGAGATGGTCGAATTCGGTTTTGAATAAGCCGCTTGAAGAAAACTCCAAAGAAAATGTTGGCCCCTGAATAAAATGACCAAATGTTGTGTTTGAAGGCCCCGTAAATAAAATCACACTTTGCTGTGGTCCCTTGAATGAAACCTGTTAAACAACAATAGTAGTAGTAGTAGTAGTAGTAGTAGTAGTAGTAGGAGTAGGCATATGATATGGATAAAAATGCTCCAAGCGAATAACAAACAAAAATAACATTGAGATATGGCTTGCTTACCCTAGGGGATCGATAAATCCCTCAAAAAGGGTATTTCAGGCGTAAGCACGATGAGGGCTGTTTGAGAACTGGAGAGTCCTATAAAACGAGATGAACATGATTAAACAGGCCATACAACTCAATGGAGCAATCGCATATATCTAAAAAGAGAAGAAGCTATAACACACGTAAACATGTAAATGATAAATAATCTTACTTCGTATAATATGCGGAATCCTTTTGTCCAACAAAAGGGGAATGTCGTCACTCAGATTTAGTGTGGTGTGGTATAAAATCATAAATATGGACCACACAAAAATAATATAATTCTGAAAGTGACTAATCTACAATATCATATACCTAAAAAAAACGGAATTAGTAATAAGGGGAAAAAGAACTGATTATGATGAGAAGGCATACATATAAATATAATATATAAATAAATGAAAATACACCAATATATTAGAGGTGTACCACTTCTGCATATAATTGGGTGAAGTTGGAGCCACTGCAACAGCGACCCCAACATCCCCCCTCACTAAAATTACGCCCCCACTCAAATTCCTTATAATCATAATCTGTTTGTAGCTGGAGATCTGTTAGTGAGTGGTAGGCGGCGAAAAGAGGGGATTGACCCGAAAATGTCTGAAGGAGAATGAGGGAAGTTGTTTACATCCTTATCACACACAAGCCGAAAACCCTTAGGACTGAAAACCGATAACCGCAATATATTTTTACATATGTACAAAACTAAACTTAAACATCGTCGTAAGATGGTTAGAGAAAAGACTGAGACTGAACAGACGAATAGTCAGACTGATGACTCGAGGTTGATGGGTACTCCAACCGTGGAGTCGAATGTAGTGGGGTGAGGCAACTATATTACCATATTTTCAATTTTCAATTTTCCTAGGAACAAGCGTTTAGCATAACCCATCTGAAAGCATCGGAGTTAAAAGCTACTCTGCTTCTTTTTTTGAAGATCTATTTTGATACTCCGGCTGTGTCGATTTGTTCCGTAGTATAGTTGGAAACCTCACTATATCCATAATACTGGGTACACCCTAGACTATAAAGTTTATTATTGGCTCTGATACTGTTGCTGTTTTCGTAACCATCCCTAATGGGATTTTTTCTGCCAAGCCAAGGGTGTAAGCGCCCATATAAGGATGAAGTCTGCGTCAGATTTCACGGGAAGGACAGTCGTGGATAGTCCGACCTGGGCTAAAATCTACCCTGACATGGATGCTGAACTCTTCTCGTAGCAGTGTTCTCTCGCCGACAGCTAAGAGAATCTTCACACTCACTGCAGCTAGGAGAAGGGAGAAGAATACACTGTTCTATTATTTGCATCCGTGTAAGTGTTACATAATATAATAAATTTTATTCTTGTTCCTTTCTACTAAATTGAAATTTACTATTTACAAGTCAGCTTGAAGTTAATTTAATTAATTTATTTAATTTCGGATTTAATTAACTTCTAAATTTTCAATTTAAATACATATAAAGCAAGCTGATTTAATAATTATTTACAAAATTTAATTTTTAAACTTCTAATTAATTTAATAAAATTAATCATTAAAGATTTCTTTACCTTTCTGATTTTTATTTATATTTACAAATTTATATTATGCACATAATAAGTGTCTGTGTATCAAAATTTGAAAATATGTTGAGTAATAAAAAGAACATAACAGTTGTTGGCTTATCATACTGGTAGTTGAATACCACGAGGGCAATCTTCAACTCTGTTATCTGTGTTTTACGTTTAAATGAAAATATGTCCTTAAATTTAGCCTAACCGGGGGAAAATTTACAAAAATTCTTTATACATTTTTCAGTTAAATATTAAATTAAAAATAATAATAAAAATAAATCACTACAGCCAACAACAACGTTCTGATAGAATTATAGGCAAGTATTCAGTGAGGCTGAGATGAATGAACGATTCTATAGTGTCACTGATTATGTCTGAAACTAGTGTGAATGAATAGAGATGAGATGAATGCATGTAATCCGCATCCGCATTCTTCTCCGCATTCGCATTCCGCACTTTATCCGCATTCGCGAATTCCGCAAATTTCACCCTGCACTCCCCCATGACCATCCCCTCCCAGAATTCCCAGAACCAGGAAGGACGAAGGAAAACGGGAAAATGACGAGGAAAAGAGCGAAATACCACAAGAACAAGTGTTCAGCTCGGTGAACATCGGTAGATCCTATTGAAAAAGAAGAAATGAACTGTTGAGAGTTTTGAAAACAGTTGAAGATCTGAAAGCCATTAACAATTTAACTGGAAAGGCTAGGACGTGCTGATGTCTAGAGTGGTAGGCATCAGATAGTTGTAATGTATACCACCCAGACACTTAAGACAACAAACATTGTTGACATACTGACTTCCATAGACAATGGGATGTTTGTCGTTATAGTAGACGCACACCATAACCTTAAAAAGGTCACAGAAGGCATCAATGACCTCCGGAATGGGCAATTGTCCAGGAAGCTGTAAAAGACGTAATTTCTTTTGCACGTGTCTGCCCTGTAACCGATATTTAGGTGAATGTTTCCGAAGTTCCTCAACAACAATTGTTCGTAGTTCGCCATGTTGATCAGATGAACCATAGAGAAACATGGAGAAACAATGATATAAGGAATCGCCGCCTCCCGCTACTTCCAAAACGAAATATCCAGAAGGGATAAAATCCACAGAAGGTGGTACTGAAAGATCAAGATCCTGAGGAGCATCAGACGAAGGATCACTAGGTGAGCGAGAGAGGGCATCGGCTACAACATTGCTTTTGCCAGGAATATGTCGAATTTCGAAGTCAAATTCGTATAACTCCTCCATGGTGCGTGCTAGTCGGCCATCGACTAGACTCATGTTCTGTAAATAAATCAGAGGCATGTGATCAGTAAAGATGATGAACTTGACTCCCCGCAGAAAAGGTCTCAAAGACTTTACTGCCCATCGTAAAGCTGTTAGCTCTTTATCTATGACTCTGTAATTCCTCTGAGCACCATTAAAGGTCATAGATATGAAAGCTATTGGTCTGCGTTCATCTTGTTGAATCTGAGAGAGACACGCCCCGGCGCCAATGTCGGCGTCGACATGAAGTTCCATTGGAGATGCAGTGGAGTCGTAATCTGGAAATCCTAGCAAACGGGGGTTTACCAGGGCCTGTTTTAATTCCTCAAAAGCACGTTGACACTCTGAGGTCCACTTAACTGTTTTACCCCCCGTTTGGCAGGACAACGGTTTACTGATCTGGGAGCAATGTGGGATATGACGGCGATAAAAATTCACCATCCCTAAAAATTGGCGAAGGTGTTTTACCGTAGTGGGAACGGGAAACTCCAATGCTCCCTGTATATTCTTATGTAAGGGCAAAATCCCTTTGCTGGAAATGTGATGTTTGCTGGAAATGTGATGGCCTAAAAACTCAACCTCAGTTCGACATAACTTTGTCTTGCTGGGTTTAAGTTTATAGCCATTCCTTTCTAAAGCAGAAAGGACCTGTCCAAGGGTGACAAGATGGTCTTCAAAACTGTTACTGAGTATGATGATATCATCTATGTAAACCATCACCTTGGACCACGGCAATCCGGCCAGAGCAAGCATCATTCCACGTTGGAATGTCGCCGGACCGTTCATTACACCAAATGGCATCTTAAGAAACTCGTATTGAGCAAACGGTGTGGAAAACGCCGTTTTCTCAATACTGTCCGGTTCCATTGCGACCTGGTAATAACCTTTAACAAGATCTATAGTAGAGAAATATGTGTTACCATACATATTGTAAATCATGTCGATAAGGTTAGGCAATGGGAAAGAATCTGGTTTTGTCACGTTATTGAGCTTGCGATAGTCTATGCACAATCGTAACGTGCCGTCTGGTTTTCTGACCGGTACAACTGGAGCTGAATAAGGAGATCTGCTTGGACGAATGATGTTTTGTTCCAATAGATCCCGACATTGCTGTTCGATCTCCTGGGCCAAAGGGCCCTGGAAACGACGGACAGGAATTCGGACAGGTCTGTCAGTCTCTAGCTCTATGGTATGTGTGATGTTAGTGGCTACACCAACATCGTGGTCACCAACGCTTAGTGCGGCCTGGTGATTTAACAAAACAGTAATTAAATCTTGTTTCTGTTTATCCGTTAGCTGCAAATCTGAGATATGAAACTCCTCCATTAGACGATCTGCAGTCCAAGCAGATGAAACTGATTCGTGGGAATCCGATTCTGGGGCCACTTGCACTCGCAAGTTGTTGATTTGTAAATCCGTTTCCACAGATAAAGGTGAAAGACGACCGACAATAGTATTCTTACGAATATATTGTGGTCGATCAGAAGGATTAAAAATAGCAATCTGAGGATTAGAAGAATTGAGGTCCACCACACCAGGGATAGGAATCAGAGTAGGATGTTCCCTCCCTTGAAAACCTACTAAAACTGAAGGTGTATCCGGTGGGCCTGTTATGTCCAAGAATCGGCAGGAATGGGGAAACACTGTAAGAGAATGGACCGAAACACAATTGAAGAAAGGCCTGTTAAAACAGTAGTCCTTAGCCACTACCTCTATTCTCTGACCCGAACGATAAACTAACTCCCTACGGGTTAGATCAGGGAGAAGGTTATGTTCCCGAAGAGTAGCTGCGCCGAGAACGATGAATTCAGGCATAAGGTCGGCAGGTACTATAAAGAATAAAGACGGTGGAACTGAGAAACCATTCTCAAAAAAGATCGGAAGTTTGATGTAATGTTCCACAGGAACCGCGTTCCGCCGTTGCAATCCACTGATTGCCCTTATGCCCTCCTCTGAAGAAGGTAAAAGTTCGGCGTGAGGAAATATATCGGCAACTAAAGCGGAGCTGATCAGGCTTACACCTGAGCCGCTATCAACCATGCAGCCATAAAACCCTGAACTATCCGGACTGAAAGCCACACAAATTACCAGTGGATCGACCTTGGCTGAACTGAGATTTACAGGGATCGTCCTCAAATCTCCCTCAGCCATAGCCAAGCATTTGTTTGACTGGACCAGTGGTTTCTGCTGAATCTCTGCTGCTGCTGAAGGTTCTGCCTGCCTGTTACTATGACTATCACTACTTCCTATCATAAGGCTACTCGCTGCAACTGATACTACTGGTTCCGTAGGGGAATGACTACTACTACATACAACTAGAGAAGAAAGAGAGTAACTATCTCTACTACTATCACTAGTCACTATGGTGTCTGGAAGAAGATTCCTAGCACTACTACTAACGACTACAGGGTCTATAGTACTAGCACTACTTCTATCACTATTTACTATATCTACTAGGGCATTTGATTCCATGAGCTGCTGTGAACTATTCTTCTCCACTGGAGGGCTCATTTCCGTGGAGACTTGCAGTTTAAAGCTCCTGCTTGTACTGCTTCATCTGAAGAATAACCCATACATCGGCCTTCTAGATGTGACTTGTGACACCAATCGCAAGGATCCAGAAACTTCCTTGGCGGCCTTGGTGAGTCACGTGTAGTCTGTGCCCTGTGTTGATTGTCCGCGCGTGGGGAATTATGTTTTCTGTTTGAACCAGAGGCCTGTGGTGATCTGTTTTTTCTGTTATTTGTGGGCGACCTCTGAGTCCTTTGTCCATTGCGCGGTGGTGTCCTATGTGAACAGTTAATTCCCGCATGTGGCCCCTTACAAAACGGACACACTCTACCAGAATTCAATTGCTTCGTACGTGGAGGGGATCTGATAGACCGACAATCATTCCTTACATGCCCCCTCTTTCGACAATAACTGCATACTCCTAAATACTTGTAACATTCATCCATCACGTGCCCAACATTCTCACAGTAATCACAAACGAGGTGTTTTCTGTTAGTGTTCTCGTTGTGACGTGTCGGTGTGTAAGTGCTTTGGGTCTGATTACGTCTGTTATTGGATGAGGGATAAGTACGTGTATTGTTATTGTTACGTGTATTCTGTTGGCGGGTATTGTTTGTTTTAGGTGGTTGTGGCTGTGCATGTTGTGAATGCAAAACTTCTGACCAACCTGGATTGATAACATCTATTCTGATTGTCTCGTCCAAGTCCTGTTTAGGTTGATCAGGAGACACTGTAAACTGGCTGTTGCTAGAAGAAGTGACTACATTCTTTCCTTTATTGTAGTCTCTAACGTAGGTGTCCGCAAGGCTTACTATTTTCCGCCATGGCACTCGGATGTTACTGTCTTCTTCTTGCTGTGTAATATATTCTGATATCCTTTTCTCGACGTATGGAGGAAGACTTAGAAGAAAAGCTGTTCGTAGCGAGTCATGTTCTCGCATATCTAACCCACGATAGGCTTTCTTAGCAAGATGTTCCAGGCGAAGAGCGTACATACGAACACTTTCACCGGAAGTCCTGTATGCCGAATGATAAGCATTAAGCTTATGTGCGTCTTTTCTTTTTTCCTCTTGATGATACCATGTTAATAAGGTCTCTTTAATTGAACTGTAGTTTCTATCATCTTTGATTAGTAAATTATACAGTTGAAGGAATGATCCTTCGAGTTGCCTGCCTAGCAACCTTAACCACTGATGAGGCGCATTTGGGTAGTTGAATGAACAATACTGCTCAAAATCGGCAAAATAACTAACCAAATCTTGATCAGCCTCATATTTGAATTTCCCTGGCTCAACCACTTTGACTTTCCGAGAGTTCTTGGCGATTTCTGCTAAGTAGAGGATAGATTGGGACATTAGCAGCATATGACGCTCCAAAATGTCCAATCTACTGGGTGCAAGAATCGATGCTGGCTCTCTATTGTCTGCAAGAGAGTACATCGGTTGTGGTTGAGGAGGTACAACATATGATCTGGTATCGACTGGTGATGCGATACCAGCCTGTTGAGCAAATATCGGTGTCTCTGAAGCACTTGAAGTCAAGGGATCATTCATGCCCTGACTGTAGTAAGGAGGTATAGTATACGGCTGTCTGTTGGTCACGTCAGTCTGTTGTGTAATGGGAGTCGTCGTGTTCGTTGTGTAAATAACGTCAGAATAAGGGGAACCTCCATACATTTGAGCCGTAGTTCCTGGATAGAACTGTTGTTGCTGCATTGGTGCTGATATTGTTGGAGATACAGGTGAACCTAAGTTCATCAACATCATCTCATTTGATAACAAATCCGATGACGTCACTGGAGTAGCAACAACTGAAGGAACACTCGTTTGTTGTGGCGGTATTGGCTGTTGTGCCCGCAACAAGGCCGTTTCCTCTTTAAGGAACTTAAATTCCTGGGTTATGGTAGTCAGGAATTCCTGTAGAGGTGGATTCACTGAATCTGCTAACTGTTGAGGAAATCTTGGTGGTGGTGGATCTCTTTGAACTCTTTGTTCTCTGCTTTGTTGTTCATCTCTCGCCTCTCTCTCCCTGATAAACTTCAACATTTCTTGTTGAGTTGGTGGAGGCATCTCCTCTTCCTCAATATTACCACCGATATCCACCAAACCACCACCCACTGCTCCCATGATACGCCCACTCCCAACCTCATCACTTCCCGCATTCTCCCCATCACCCCCCAGCTCTGAAAATCTGTTTAAGGACGTCATTAGGGTTATTGCATGAAATGGTATATCAATATTTCAAATTCAAAATATAAACAGAACAAAACAACATATAAATGAAGGATGATAAGAGCGAAAAGGCGTTGCAGGAAAAAGGAGGTTAAGTCTGTTATGCGCTAAAACTGTATCTATTACTGTGGAACTCGAACAATACTTAAGGGAATATGTTGCAGAGTTCGCAAATTTGGAACGTTCAGATATGCGGTATCTACCCTGATATCTAATTATGTTAAACCGTACTAGGTATATTAACTACAAATGGCAGTCCCTGTTCGGGCGCCAACTAAATTTAAAGAGTATGTTAGGGAGAGTTAATGGAAAGAAGACCCGGATTATTAACTGTTAACAGAGTCCCCAAACCACCCAATAAATCTAGAAAGTGAGATCAGAAACTAATGCAGCGTCGAAGATCAGAGACTAAAAGGAACTGTCTGTTAATGATTAATGGATTAATTCTATAAGAGAAACAGAGACAGAGAGAAAATTAGTCAGTTAGTATGTTACTGTGGCGCATAAAGGTGTTAAGAGGTTAGTCTGAAAGAAATAACTAAGGTGTTAATTACTTATCTACCTCCACCGCTGTTAGCTGTTCAATGGAGAGCTACTTTCTCTAACGGTTACCGCATTGATTACCTGAACTATCCAAAATGCATTCCCTGCAACACATGAATTTCTCCTTTGATAAATCCACCTTGACTTGAGTGGAACCCTCCTTGAATTAAAGGACCCTCCTTGAATACAAGGTAGAATGGAGATCTTTAATAGGGGGGTTAAAAAACAAGATGTTTTTTAAAATGAAACGTTTATTAGTTTAAACGCAAGGGGAGGAATATCTAATAATATTTGATAGCTGATAACTGTCGGTTAGTTCTAAGAAAGAACACAACCAAAATAATGTCGAGTTTAACGTTCGAGTTTGCGTTCGAGTTTGCGTTCGAGTTCCAGAGTAAGGGTTAATTTACTACTGGAACAAGAAGGTTAATATGTGTGTGATAAAGAGGATGCAAAAATAAGAACAAACTGAGGTTTTACGTAACTTGTTGTTCTTGAGTTGCAACACTACCAGTGCTGGCTGAGATGGTCGAATTCGGTTTTGAATAAGCCGCTTGAAGAAAACTCCAAAGAAAATGTTGGCCCCTGAATAAAATGACCAAATGTTGTGTTTGAAGGCCCCGTAAATGAAAGGTCGTAGTGGCCCCGTAAATGAAATCACACTTTGCTGTGGTCCCCTGAATGAAACCTGTTAAACAACAATAGTAGTAGTAGTAGTAGTAGTAGTAGTAGTAGTAGTAGGAGTAGGCATATGATATGTATAAAAATGCTCCAAGCGAATAACAAACAAAAATAACATTGAGATATGGCTTGCTTACCCTAGGGGATCGATAAATCCCTCAAAAAGGGTATTTCAGGCGTAAGCACGATGAGGGCTGTTTGAGAACTGGAGAGTCCTATAAAACGAGATGAACATGATTAAACAGGCCATACAACTCAATGGAGCAATCGCATATATCTAAAAAGAGAAGAAGCTATAACACACGTAAACATGTAAATGATAAATAATCTTACTTCGTATAATATGCGGAATCCTTTTGTCCAACAAAAGGGGAATGTCGTCACTCAGATTTAGTGTGGTGTGGTATAAAATCATAAATATGGACCACACAAAAATAATATAATTCTGAAAGTGACTAATCTACAATATCATATACCTAAAAAAACGGAATTAGTAATAAGGGGAAAAAGAGGCATACATATAAAAAAATATATAAAAAGAATGAAAAACACAATATATTAGAGGTGTACCACTTCTGCATATAATTGGGTGAAGTTGGAGCCACTGCAACAGCGACCCCAACAGCTCTTCTGGAAGGAAGCGCGAAAGGTTAAGAATTAGAATAAGGGGAAACCTGCTTAGAATAAGGAATAGGGATGGTGTTTTTGTAACTGATGAAATGGATGTGAGTGGAGTGTGGAAAGAATCAACTGTTTGAAAATCTGTATATAATTGGCAGTAATGAATTAGGGTTGTGATAATACTGTGGTGTGGGTTTGATGTACAAAGAGAAATAGGTATTTTGTGATGAGGTTATTAGCAAAGAGGAGGAAATGGGTAGAGTGAGAAAGTTGAAGAATGATAAATCTGCAGGTATAGATGAAATTACTGGTGAAATGATCAAGAACGGAGGGCAAGATGGTGATTGAATTTGGCTCTTGAAGTTGTGTAATAATATGAGCGTTTATGTGGAGGGTATAGTTTCGAGGGATTGGAGGAGAGCTAGTAATAGTACCTTTATAATACGGGTAAGGGAGATAAAAGGAACTGTAGAATTTAGGTATTTAAGTTTATTGAGTGTTGCTAGGGAAGATATAGCTGGTGTTTTGGTCGAAAAGGTGGCGGCGAGTGACTGAAGGACTGATTGGTGAAGACAAGTGCGTTTAGTATGTAGTAGAGGAAATGTTGTGGATTTCAAATCTTTATCATTGAAGCAAATTGATAGAGATAAATTAGAGAGGAGGACATGTAATAAATTGGTATTTAGGTTTATGGATTTGCACAGGGGTCTGAAAAGGGTTAATTAGGGAAGGTCTATGGCGGTTTAGTGATATATAGTGTGGTGATAGGCTTCTGAATGGAATCAAAAGTATGTATACGATAGTGAGGCGTGTGTAAGAATAAATGGTGTCAAAAGTGATTGGTTTCAATATTAATAGCGGAGTGAGGCAGGGTTGTGGGTTATGTCTCCTTGGTATTCAATTTGTATATGGATTGGGGTTATGAAAGAATTGAAGGTGGCGTGACAGCAATGGGTTCAGAATGATGGAGAGAGTTGGAGGGTGCCCTACCTATTATATGCGGATGATTTGGTTTTGTGTGGCGTACTGAAGAGTTTGAGAGGATTGGTAAAGAAATTTGGCAGGGGTGTGTATAAAGGAGGGGTTTGAAAGTAAAGTAGATAAGAGTCAGGTTATGGTTGTGAGTGAAGGACAGTCCTCAGTGTGAAGTTATGATGTTGATGGTTGAGCAGCTGGAACAAGTGTCCTGAGTTAAATATTTAGGGTATTGTTGGATGAGAAGGGAACGGATGATGCAGAGTTTAGTAGGAAAGTTGTTAATGGAAGGCAGGAAGGTAGCTGGTGCAACTAAATCGTGGTGAATGGTAAAGGGACTAAGTCTTTGTGCGCTAGCGTCCTTGCATGCCCGGTATGTTGGTTACCTGTGTTATTGAATAGTAGTGAGACTATGGTCCTGGAATATAGAAGTATAGATCTAAAGTTAAATGTGTTCACATGGACAATCTTAGGGGCATGCTAGTTGTGAGAAGTTGATAAAAGGAGGAATGAACATATTAGAGAGTTGTTGTGGGTGTGAAGAAAGGGTAAACTGAGAGAATATCAATGAAGTATGTTGAGATGGTTTGGTCATGTGGAAAGGATGAAGATTAGTCGGTTTTTAAGCAGATGTATAGTGGCGAGTGGGTTGAAAACCGACAGGCTGGGAGATTGAAGAAAAAGTGGATTGAGTCAGTAAACATGTCTGAAGGACAGAAATGTGAGTTGCAGAGGCGAGCATAAAGGTGCATAATAAGAGAGAATGGCGGGGTTTTTTGAGGGGGTTATGGTTGTGGCCCACCTGGGCTAAAAGGATGAACCCTTACACTGATGATTTACCATAGTAAGGGTCCGTTGCAGTCCCGTGAAGCTATAGGTTGGATTTTCTGACTGCGACGAGTCTTATCTAATTATGCGGAACAGAGGGGGTTAAGGCTGGGCTTTCTTTCGACTTTTGTCCATATCCTTCTTATCTGCTTTTCTTTCTGATGCTGTTACGCACCTTACCACAGTCTGGGGAGACAGAGGTAGATGAAGATATATATATATATTATATATATATAATATATATATATTTATAATATATATAATATATATATTATATATAATATATATATAATAGTATATATATAATAATAATAATAATATAATAATAATAATAATAATAATAATAATAAATAATAATTAATATCAGATCATGTGAAATGTAATAATTATATGCCCTAGAGCACTAATAAAACTTTATTAAGCACTAAACTCTACTTTATATATTGTATACCTCTTTTAACACATTGTATTTACTGTATTTTAATGCTAAAATCCTCAAACAGTACTTGATATATATGAAAATAAGTAATTTAAAAAAAAACAAAAAAGAAAAAAATTTTGGCCATTGGTCTTTTTTTAAAAAAAAAAACGTGTTTTTTTTTTAAAAAAACGAACGGTTTTTTTTTAATCCCAACCCTATATATAACATATGTATACGTTATATATGTATATAAAAAGGTTTAGTTGCCCATATAATATTTTCTTAAAAGTTTGAAAAGAGAATATTGGGGGAATGTAATGCGGATGTCTATGAAATTTAGGGGAAGGGGCAGATGTAAGGATGAAAGACACTTGGCTCCGCCCATTCCCCTAAATTTATGACCGTATCCCTCACGCAGTCAGAAAGTAGTTCGGCAAAACGATACACACAAAAAAAATTAATTACTTTTGAAAGTTTTTAGCTTCACCTCAAAAAATGCTATTTATTTGTACTTTTGTTTGATATACACTACATTTACTAATTTACCCTATTAGCGTTTAACCGTTAAGTAACTTTAACCGTGGACAAAGTTATTTACCTCTAAAAATGTTTATTTATATTTGTCCTTTCGTTTGATGTACACTACATTTACTAATTTACCCTATTAGCATGTAGCCGTTAAGTAACTATAGCCTATTTGGCAAGTTATATATATATATAGTAATATAATAATATTTATAAATATATATTATAATTATATCTATATATATTATTATATATAATTATATATATATATATATATATATATATATATATATATATATTTTAAAGTAAACACTAATCATGGCTCTGAATTAGCAGTGGAGGTGATTTTACATAGAGAATACAGCTTCGAGTAAAGTGGAAAATCTTCCCATATAAACTTAAACATTTCTAATTTCAGATTAAATTAAGATTTAATTAAAGATTTAACCTTAATATCAAAACTAGTATTGTCCTGTATTATATAGGAAACTTTCATTACTTTTTATAAATGTCTAATTTGAAAAGTAAAATGCGCAATAGGTGTATTTCATGAAAATTATTCTTCCCCTATAGGCCTCTAGCTACTTCTCTTTTATAATTATCTGACCTCCTTCCCTATTACTCCTGAGTCAGACAAAATGTACTCATCATTCAAATGCGCCTGAAAAATACACACATTTTGCTTTAAATGTTATTTTATGAAAATAGACAACTGCTCAAAATTTCTAGAATTAAAAAAAATATATCGTTTATTCGATACTGAGGATAAAATATCGATATATCGGCTGAAAAAATATCATCGATATTTTTTCGATACTATCGAAAAAAATATCAATATCGATATATATCGGTCCTCTTGCGGCATCCCTATCAGACACCCCCACTCCTCAATCCAAATAAAAAAAATTTATTTCGAAGTCGCTACAAATAACCTACAATCTTTTAAATGAAATATTTTCTTTGATTTTGTAGTTTTTTTTAGGTTGTTCCCCCTCCCCCCCTGCCTTAGTAGTTCGGTAGGAAATGATGTTGATTATTAATAATAAATATCAAATTTATCAATAGTAAAAGACGTTAGTTTAATTTTTTTTTAAAATAGTTATTTCCGAGTAGCATCGTATGTTTGACAGTGAAGTTGACGTAGGAAATTAGGGGTTGTTGGAGGGACCCCTTTGGAAGGGGGGGGGGACCAAACCTCCAAAGCGGGGGACACCGTCCAAGTATGCCACGCATTTATAGTTTCGTGCTTACTTTACACGACAAAGATAGTTTTATTTTTCTAATTTCCCCACCGATCAAAAATAACATATATATATATATATATAATATATATATATATATATAAATATTATTATATATATATATATATATATATATATATATATATATTATATATATTAATATATATATATAAATATATATATATATATATATAATATCATCTATATATATTATATATATATATATATATATATTCATGCATGCCCTATAAATATTTTGGTGTGAAAGACTGGAATCCTTTGGCTCGACCTTTGATATATAATTATAATATATATATATATTATATATTATATAATATATATATTATTATATATATATATAAGTATATATATATATATATTATATAATATATATTATATATATATATTATATATATATATATATATATATGATTATATATAAAATATATATATATATAGTTGAAACTATATATAATAATTAATAATAATAAATAATAATAATAATAATAATAATAATATTAATAATATTAATCAAGATAAAATAGTAATATAATAACAATGATAATAATAACAATAATAATAAACTGATAATGCATAATATATAATAATAATAATAATATAACCGCATGCGTAAGAAGATCAGACTCAGACAGTCGGCGCCGATCAGGATCGATTTCCGTGGGCTATATCGCGCAGGTCTACACACACACACCACACACACACACACACACACAACACTATATATATATATATATATATATATAAATATATATATATATCATATATATATATATATATATATATATATATATAATTATATATATTTATATATAGTCTATATATATATATATATATATAATGATATATATATTGATGAAGAAATTCTGATATAAATGTTTATAATTATCTTGGTCCGGAATCGCTCTAGCGAAGAGAGACAGAATAAAAGAACTGCACGTATCTGAACGCGCGCGAGTACATTATACTGTATATACATAGATACACACACACACACTACGTGTACACATATTCACATAAATATCATAATGCCTCTTTGATTTTTACTAGAAGAAGAGAGTGGAAGAAAAAAAGAAATATGATATTATATTTATAATAATATATTATATATATATATTAATAATATATATATATATATATATTATATATATATATATAAATATAATATATATATATTAGTATATATATATATATATATGATGAGAAAATATCTGATATAAACGTTTTATAAATTATCTTGGTCCGGAATTTTCGCTCTAGCGAGAGAGACCAGACAATAAAAGAACATGCACGAACGCGCGCCGAGTACATTATATACGTAGATACATGATACACACCACACAACGTGTACACTAATTCAAACTAATACTACATGCCTCTTGTGATCTTTTACTAGAAGAAGAAGAGTGAGAAGAAAAAAAGAAAATATAATATATATATATATATATATATATATGTATATAAAAAACATATATTTATATATAATATAATAGATATATATATATATAGTATATATTATATATATATAATCATATATATATATATATATATAATATGATGAAGAAAATATCTGATATAAACTGTTTATAATTATATTGGTCCGGAATTCGCTCTAGCGACGAGAGAACAGAATAAAAGAAATGCACGAACGCGCGCGAGTACATTAATACTGTATATACATAGATCACACACACACACACACGTGTACACATAATTCACATAAATACATACATGCCTCTTGTGATCTTTACTAGAAGAAGAAGAGTGAGAAGAAAAAAAGAAATATATATATATATATATAATATATATAAATATAATATAGTTTATATATATATATTAATATATATATATATATTATAATTATATATATATTATAATATATATATATAATATATATATATTATATATGAATATAATTGATTGAAACAAACGTCATATTCATTCCTTTCTTACCTTCGGTCCTTCTTCCTCCGACGCGAAATCGAATTTATTTATTTATTTCATTCCGATCTTCTTTCAAAGACTTTTTTATTTTTATTTTTATTTTTATTTTTCGCGCTAATTTCGGCAATAAATAAATAACTCTGACCGACCAAATGTGTGTGTGTGTGTGTGTCTGTGTGTAGGTGTGTGTGAGTGTGTGTTGTGTGTGTGTGTGGTGTGTGTGTGTGTGTGTGTGTGTGGTGTCCTTATTGGCGGCGACGATCGCAAAGGAAGAGCTAACAACTTGTCTTTTCGCAACAATCTAACATCATAACATCCTATAATAACAACAAAGCATAACAACCTATAATAACAAAGTACTATTAAAAGAAGTTAGCCAAGGTGAGAGAGAGAGAGAGAGAGAGAGAGAGAGAGAGAGAGAGAGAGAGCAGAGAGAGAGAGAGAGAGAGAGAGAGAGAGAGAGAGAGAGAGAGAGAGAGAGAGAGAAGAAGGACGCACCACTTAATCGAACAAGTCGTTAACTCGACTTCCCAACAAAGAAAGGCAAACCACTCGAGTCCATCATCATCATCATCATCATGATGAAGGCCTCCTTTTAATACCATTGGCCTTGCTCTTCATCACCCTACTCCCCCTCCCCCCTCCCCCCAACGCTTTCACTTATTCCCTCCGTCGGGTAATCGACGACGTCCTACTTTCCCACTTCTTCAGGAATTGAAGAAGAAAGGCTCTCATTTCTTAAAGGAGTTACAGAAGCGCCCGGAATTCGCCGATTCGCGTTTCACCTAACTTCTTAATTAACACGAAGGACGAATAGTCAAATTTCGCCACTGTGGATCCTTCATTTATGGCGAATGTTCGCGAGTCTCGCTTGGTTTGCCATACACCAAATGATCTCCATCGGCTTGGACCAGTAAAATGAAATATCAGAGCATAAATATATTGAAATGTTGGTTCAAAAGTTCGACGAACAATGAAAATGTATGTGTGTGTGTATGTATGTGTGTATATGTCACCTTCTTCAGCCTACAGGCCGCGCGCCAGTGGTTCCACTTTAGTCTATCTCGAGCAACAGAATTTTCGAACAAAAACCACTAAAGGACGTTAAAAAATCTTCTAGGCGAGCCACACACGAGAAAAAACTTGCGCCAAGCCCGAGAAGAGCGATCGCCCGACGTGTAAATAAGCATACTACTCAATTAAATAATAATAATAGATAGTAGGATGCATGCCGGATCTCCGGTCTATTCGGCCTGAGTTCCGGTGCTGTTTTAAACGTACTCTTCCTTGGCTCCGGCGAGACCACTAGTTTCTCGCGGGTTTCTCCGCCGTAGAAAACCTTATATTTTTTTAAGAATCGGTAGTTATGTGATTAAAGTAAAAATATCGGGATAGACTAAAAGGGGTTGGGAAGTTCAATCTAAGGTCTCATGTGAAAGTAGATAACTGAGCATTTTAATAGAAATGAAATTTATTTAGTAAGCAAATCTTGAAATCATACATTAATCAACACAACAAGTGTAAAATATAAAAATTATTATTTTAGTATATTTGTTTTGCTGTTCCGGCATTTAGTGATAGAGTAACCACAATTAAATATTTATGACTTCACTAGATAACTAATTATTCTAATAATATATATACAATATATATTTAATATTGAAACGGGGGCCAGTAGACACTACTTAAACTAGACGAATGTGTAGATCATGACTATGAGTGTTTATGATGTGACAAACAGCTAACCAAGCGAGAGTTACTCGTATCACTGGGAAAAATCAATCTACGCCCACTAACAAATAGATACACTAGTTTGATAATATCTAAGCCTGTTAAGAAATGGGCACAGAACAAGAAAATAGTGATATATGATTATTGGGTCTAACTAGACAGAGTTTTAAAGTCTATTACATGCCATAGAATCTGTACCGAAGTAGAACGGCAGCTAAAAAGAGGTTATGATACTGATAATTTTCCCGTGACGTCTTTACTAAGTGTTGTTAAACGCAGCTTATAGATATATAATATTGAGAGTTTTAGTATACTAACTATTTCAGAAATCTTCACTGTAAAGTTAGTGTGAGCAGTAATATGAGAACGTGTATCGATTCACTACGTAGGAGGAGGATAATAAATGATGTAAAGCGTGGTGAGTAGAAAGGGGTGAAGTAGGAGGGATTAGAGGAGGATTGAAATAGAAGTAGACAAAGGTATAATTTATATAAAGTAATGGACTTCATCAGAATGAATTATGAATGTAATATATAGATGTATGTGAATACTCGAGTATATGGATATTCGTACACTATTTATTTGTTATATGAGTATGATAGTCTATAGTAATAGGTATAAACTATTATGAGATCTTGTTCGATATATATTAAAGTAGTTAGTTGTTGTTTATCCTACTACTAATCTTCATATCACTTCTTCACCTGATCTTTCTCTTACTCCTTATTTTGATATTCCTCCAACATTTCTCCATCTGTATCCCTCCTCTTCTTCGCTTACTATCGATCTATCTTCTCACAAAGTACTCTCTTTGAGAGAAGATTCAAATTTACTCTTGTTAAGGACAAAGTCAGTGAAAGGAAAGTTTAATGCTATTTAGGTAGCCATTCTCTAATATTTAAAAATCAAATGCTCTTAGAGATTGATGAAGAAGAAAACCAGGAGCTATCAGCTAGTGTTGGAGAAAGACGATTCCTTTTAAAACTTGTAAAAATTTCCTGCTTGGTTTAACATTCTCTCGCTAAATACAATTGAAGGTGGAGCAGGAGAGATATTTCCTGGCTAATTCAGGTAAGATGCAATCAGGATAAATAGTTTTTCTTTCTTTCCACCATAACAGTAGATTAGCATCCGATTTTCGGTCCCTTAGAATTGCTGCCAAATAATATCCACAGTAGTTTGAATAGTAATTTCTAATTCATAGTTATTTTGCTCTCACTGCTGCTTCTACATTTGCATTTTAACTTTTTCTCCTTTCATCCGTTTCACCTTGTTTTGATTGTATCTGAATATTCTTCATTTTCTTCTAACGATTTTTCTTGTAGCATGTCATCAAAGCACTTCCAGAAAATTGAATGTGTTTCCATATCAATATCTGCCGTTTCATTTTCATGATTCTTCAATGTGATCTGTAAAAGATTGATCATTTTTTGATCATCATTTTGTTCATCAGAATCTGAACAATGTAATATTTTCTTTAGCTTTATAAATAGTTTTAACTTCTTCTTTGAGGGCTAAATTGTTTTATTCTGATCAATAATATCAAAGGGAGCTAATTTGTATTGTGGATTTAGAACTGTTGCAAGTACATAAAGTTTCTTCTCTTTAATGGTACCATAACGTTCAGTAACAGAATTTAAAAGTTCATCTTTCATAGTTTTTACACCGCTATTCTTCCAAGTTTTTGCTAAATATTTTTGCAATGCATTAACTGCAGGTATTACAAAAGATAAATCTACATCATCATCACTCGCTCTTTTAGTTAATTCTTCAAATGGTTTTAGCAATCTAATTATATTCTCCATTAGCTTCCAGTGATTTGCATTTAAGATATCTAGATTGTTTTTCGAATTTGAAGAATATATAATAATTGCAATTTTTTGCTCTATGATCCTTTGCAGCATATATATGATGAATTCCATCTTGTTTCAACATCTTATAAGCTTGTGTATTGGCAAATTAGATTTTTGAATTTCCGTTAATAATTTAGTTGTAGCAATTGGTGATCTACTAAAATGACCTACAATTTTCCTACATAAAGTAATTAAATCTTTAATTGATTTTTTAGAAAATATAGCATCATGTAATTCTCCCTAGCTGGTAAGGGAGGGATGAATAAAAACATGTCTCATTTATAACACCTATCGTTCTCATACCTTTTGTAATGTTTTTTTGGTGCGTTATCTAGGACAAACTGAAATTTTCTTTTTTAAATTCCCAGCTCTTAGTATCTCTTCAACTTTTTAGACATAAGTATTTCTGCTGAATGAGAAACACTAAAACTGCTGATTTGTAATGTTGCACTCTTCCTTTGAAAATCTTTCGTCAATCCAAGCTCTGACATACTTTATAAAGCTTTCAATTGTTATATGAGCAATTTCCATAATATCTGATGTTAATAATATTGCTTGAATTTCTTGCAGCTGAAGTGTTTGCTTTTTACCCCTTTTCATATATTGGTTTGGATGAATCTCTTCTGAAAAGTCCTCCTGATGGAATATATATGTGTGGACATTACGTGATTTTATTAAATCTCTTAAATCCAAATGTCTTCAACAAAAGAAAATGGCAGATTGTCCACAGCAATCATTTCCCTAATTTTGAAATGAATTTCTGTGCTTTATCTAATCAATAATTTCCCAAATCTTTGTTTTATCAGTTTATTTCAAACAGTGTAGGCTGAAGAAATCTTTTAATAGAGGTAGAAGTTTATGAATGGATAGACATGGATCATCATCTGCTGTGTCAGTGATATCATGTTTTCTTTTTCGGCCACTTTTCCTCTTGAAGATTCAGATTTCTTTTATCTTGCAAAACATATGGGTTTTGTTTCTCCTTCAAGATGATCAGTAAGGTTTTGTGCTATAAAATATTTTTGAACCTTCTTTTGGGTTCTCTTGAATAGTCATGTATTCCAAGTAGGCGCCAAGTAGTTTCACACCTCACGGTTTAGCCCTCTTCAAGGAGTGTAACTTCTCTAGGTAGTTATTACTTAGGATCCGGACGAGGAAGGTGCATGATAATTGCATGTTTAGAAAATATATATATATATATATATATATATATATATATATATATATTATATATATATAATATATATATATATATATATATATATAATATATATATATATATAAGGTAAGTATAATGGAAATTTCATTCTCCGGCCGGAGACTCCGGCCTCCGGCCGGAATTAGAAAAATTTTAATTCTCCGGCCTCCGGCTCTCCGGCCTCCGGCCAAAAAGAGAATCGATGATTTCTCCAAAATAAATATGATGATGTGAGCGAGAGTCACAATCCTAGTGCACGCAAGCGCAGGAACTCAAACAGAGTCCCTGTTCGGGCGCCACTTAATTTATTTATGTGGCGGAGAGGAAGTACGCTGGGACCAACAAGTGTACCCGACGGTGAGGTACCTCTCTCCGCTCTTTCTTGTAGATAAGTTCGAAGAATTTTAGGAGTACGAATGTCGATTTATAGATGATTACGTCAATGTTAGGTTTGTGATGTTCAAAGATAGTGGTTTGAATGTCTAGTCAGCCAGCAACCATCTGACACCATCAGGGGTAATACGGAGCAGATTAGATTTTCTCCGTAACGGAGGAAGTTAGTCTTCAGGACTCCGTCGGCCTGCTGACTTGAATGACTATTCGAGGAGGATTGCGACGGTTGATAATATATAAAAATGTTGATCTTAAGTTAAGATTTTACCAAAAGAAAGATGTAGAACTATTTAACTAGTTTCCCGGAGCTTTCTCGAAGGTTAACCCGATAGAGGTCTCGAAGATTAAAAATAATAATATCAAATAAAGCATCAATATGAAGGATAGTGACACTCCATATAAAAAGTTTTATCTTTAATAAAATCGCTCAGAATATATGGTGGGAGGTCTGACAAAAGTTAATAGTACACAGTCCTACCCCAACAATATATAAATAAAAGATTGTGAGTAAATGATTAAATAGAATCAGTTAATACACCTTGGAGAGCAAGTTAAGGTTCCAAAGTGTAAAATACTGTAGCATGAGTCAAGACAGCTCGCTAGGACAGATACGAGAGTGAAACCGAACGCTTTTGCCAAATAATTGCTCATCGCATAAAATCAAGGAATAAGAATCCAGACTCAACAATTGTGAATAAATGATGACTTAACTGAATTTGACTGAAGAATAGTTCCAAGTGATGAGTATGATTCAGGAGAATCACAACTATGCTGAAGTACTATTAAGGAGGAAAGAATCAGGCCGAACCCCAACGTTAGAATTGGCAGGGAGAAGGATTCAGACGAACCACAACTCCGAAACAACTCCAAGAAGAAAGATTCAGGATGAACTCCAACTTCAAAATAGCACCGAGAAAAGATTCACTAAGGAATCTCACTCAAGAGTATCAGCTTAAAATTTGGCGAAGGATTCAGGATTGAATCCCACAACAGAAAGCAGACGATGGATTCAGGAATGAATCCCCGGAACAAAAATGTAGTCCCAAGATTTGAAGAAAGATTCAAGTGAATCCCAAAATCAGAAATCAGCCCACAATTAGAAGCTTGTTCAGGATGAACAATTATTGGTATTTATACCATAATTTATATTTGCATATTTGACAGTTAAAAGAAGTCACATATATCTATTCTATTAAGAAACATACCCTGATATATCCAAGAGGGGTTTCTTAAATGTGGACTAATGATGTCAACGGCCTTCCAGCAAGCATTGAATTTTCACCTGGCATTACCTTTTTCTTTGAAGTTCTTTTTTCCTTGAAATCTAATTCTACTTCTACATCAATACTGTTATCTTATAATTTGCTATTATAAAGTGCTTCTCACTTCTTTTATATTCAAATATTTGAAGCAGCTTCTTTTAATAACATCTGTGCTCCTGGTGCTATGTTTATCATTAAGTTTATATTATATTATACATAAAATCATAACAAGATGTACTAGAAAGAAGAAATACTGGTATAATATCTATAAATGTTATAAGGTTTTCTATAATTGAATTGATAAGATGAATAAGATTGTATTATCACAGGCTGGATCAAAAATGGTTACAAACGTCCAGACTGTATTATAAAAAACATTTCCGAGAATAAACAACACCAGAATAAGATAGCGAATTGCCAATTGACACCATGGATGCATGATCAATATCTCCCTTATATCCTCCCCCACTAAATCTAAACCCCCACCTCAATTTTCCACGTCGTTCGAAGAAAGACGGGAGTGAAGAGGCAAAGAGCATAGAAACAGCGCGCAGGGAAGGATACTCAGGACTCTCTACTAAGCTATGAATATTTACAAGATATATTTTTTACAATTTTATATACAGTTTTAATGTTAATTTTTAGATAAATTTTCACATTTATTCTTTAGGGATTCTAAGAATAAACGGTTCTAACAACAAAGAAAATCAAGTTAAAGGGTTCCTTGTTGATATAATCCAACAACCAAGAAGAATCAAGTAAAAGGTTTCCTGGTTAATATGATAGATATGAGGGGTGACAATAGGTACTTCCCCTTAACAATGCTGTTATAACAAGCATCGATTATGTCGGCCTCTCTGACGGTATTATTATCTGTCCATTAGGATTTTCTTCTATAAGAGATCTTGATTTTTACCAATTCAACTGTAGATGGACAGTTTCCTCATCCATTCGTCAGACACAGGATCTTCTATATCGTGTTTGGCCTACTGGTGTCCCAATCCTGATTAATGTGTTCTTGGTTTGTTTGACACATACATAGCTTGCCCAAAGGAACTGTATAAATAACTTGGGATTGGGTATTCACCTTTCAGCAGCCTCAGTAAATTTTTTCAAAGATCGATGTTATAATTGATGAAACACAGGTACGCAACACATATGGTGCGGTCTGACACAGCAGTTTTTATGGTTTATCAGAAGATCTCTCGGCACCTAACAATGGCATGATGAATACTGATCGTCTGGTCCTGATACTCTGGGATACCGACAGAGATGTTTCTCTCGATGTCTTGTACTATGTAGAGTCAATCCTGAAAAACATCAAATATCCGGCAGTTATTGAGTCATGGAAGGAATTATATAAAAAAACATGAGCATATTATCTAGTCTAAGATTATTAATTTTCATCATATAATAACTGTCTGGAAGCGAAAAAATGACGTAGAGTAAACTAAGTCATTTTCACCTTCACTATTTCTCAACTGCACTTATTGATTTGGGGAAATCAGAAGTACAAATTAATTATTGAGAACAGACTAGTTATATTAAAAAAAACAAATTCAATTTTAAACCTAACATTGGAATTTTGCCGCTTTGTCGTCCCATAATCAGAAAATAAAAAAAATTGCTTGGAAAGTTCATTGTTGTTCATCGAAAACACACCACCTCAATAATAATGAAATTTTTTTTTATTTTCATTATTATATTTTCTATTTCAAAAATAGAAACAATCTAGGAAGTCTTTTTCCTGATTCTTTCTATTTTCTTGTTATACTTATTGAATCACCCATTTGGTCCATTTAATTTGAAGAGAGAGATCTACTCATCCAAGTTATAGATTGATCATGAGAACATCGGATTATCTCCTTCAGGAACCGGGACAAATCTGTAAAATAAGTGTTAAGCTCCTCCGGCCCACAACCTGTCATGAACATGACAGGTTCGTTGGAACCGAGGAACTGATATATATATATATGTACAATAGGTACATATATATATTCAGCTCAATATATATATATATATTAGTTGGTGAGGTATGCGGTTTTCGATGACTCTATACATAATAATTATATGCATTTTGTTTGATAAATATATACTAGACAGTATATATTTATACTTTATACGTATTTAACCATTTTTGGTTAAATAACGTGAGGAATTCTATTACACAAGACTTTTTTTTGATTTTTAGTTTATAGTTTTAATCTTTAGTCTGCAAGCATACACGAAGAATCCAGACACACAAAGATCAATTTTACAAGAATCAGTACACCAGGAGGGTTTTTTTTTCGTCACCTTAGTTAAAGTGTTTGACGATCAGGCACACTAGAAAGCATACATTCAAAACAGCTTCGATAGATGAAGATGTTATAGAACAATAGTTCAAGAGGAAGTTTACTTAAGAGATTAAGAAAGATAGGAATAAGAGGTTTTTTTTCAAGGTAACTATCAGAACTAATCGTACATGATAAGTTTTGATTGGCCAAGTATTTAAAATTTAACTTCCAGTCAGTAAGGGAGACAGAAGTTTCATTTTCTAAACAGATGAAGCAAAGCCAACTTTTATTCTCCAGGCTTATTTACTTCGTATCAGGACACAAGTGTGTCATTTTATAACCCCGAGACAAGGTTATAAAAGACTGGTCCTTCTCCTATGACGTACATACTCCACTGGAGTTGACATAACATTGGGGAAATCTGGAACTGATCCTCTACTCCTAGTGCGAGGAAGATCATCTAATTGTATTTCCTCCAAGATTTCATCATCTATATGGACCAAAGTCAAATTACTATTATCCAATTGGACGTTAGCGGGATCACCAATCACCTCTCCCACTATTTGAAAAGGGACAACTCTAGTTTCCGAGACAGGTGAAGAAACCATTTCAGCCGACGGGGATATATTGAAAGAATTACTATTTGGCGGGCTGAAACCATAAAATTCAGTCCTTTGAGAACTGGAAGAACTATCTAAGTCAAAAATGTTTGACCAATCGTCCGCCAAATCACCCACAACAACTCTCTCCGACAGATCCATAGGATCCTCAGAAGAGACTGAGGGAGAATAGTTAGGTCTTTCCATAAAAAAGGACGGTGGATCCGTTAGACTCAACCCAGATGCTTCCAGATTAGGACTTTCCAACTGTGATGCTTGGGAAACTATAAGGTCTTCATTATCATTAGTTACCCTTGCAGGAGAAAGGACAGAGGGGTATTTGAATCTAATAGGGTATTCATGTGAATACATATCATGATAATCTAAAACAGGGGTAAGTATTTCAGCATGGTTGACCCCCAGGGTACTACCATGATTCATAGGAGAACTAGTGGGAATATTTATTAAATCTATCTCGGATAAACTAGAATCGGAATCCGTCTCAGGTAAACTAGAATAGTTAGAATTTGACTCGTCCGAAGAATGGATAGGTGAAATAGGAATTACGAGAGGAGGGAGCAAAAATTTAACCGCTTTGTGACCGGGCATTCGTAAGACTTCGGAAGATAACTGAGGAATAAACTCCTCCATACTCATATTGAGGTTTTCTCCCGGATCCCAAGCAGTTGGCTCTATTACAGGAGTTAATTCTGGCAATTGAATATACTCACTTACAGAGATAGGATTAAAAGTTAAGAATCCTTCAAAATCAGCTTCCTCCTCCAGGGAATCATCGCTATTAGTGAACAACGAGGTATCAGCGATGGACTCTGACTCATAAGAATTAGCTGAATCAGTCTCAGACTCAAGGTCGATGGATTCAGGAGAATTTTCATCCTCCCCATCCAACAAACTTTCCTCGTCCGAGAAAAATGCATCACTAATTTCCTTATTTCTAGTCAGGTATTTTCGTAAATACCCAGGAATCTCAATCCATTCTCTTAAGTGGGAGAAATGGACTTTTTGAGTTCTACTGGGGGGATTAGTATTTCTCTGTATGACATATGACACCCTATTCGGGTTCACATCAACAACAGTAAATGGCCCTTCCCACCTATTATGAAATTTAAGAGCAGTGCTTGGCCCAGTTCGTATTACTTTACGAGCTACTTTTTGACCACCACCTTGAAAGGTTTAAAATTGACACTGCCCTCTTTCCAATATTGGGGAAAAGTGTGCACTGGAGCATGAGCTTTTTGTAGTAAATAATCAGAAGGTGACATGTCCAATGCACTATGATAAGTATTATTATAAATTAAAATAGAGGAAGACAATTCTTCATCCCAAGTAGCGGGTTGTTCCAGAACTAAACATTTCAGTAGTTGAATTAAACTTCGATTAAATCGCTCGGAGACACCGTTACTCGAGGGATGAAGTGGAGATATTCTCACATGTTTAATGTTGTGTTTTTGTAACACTTGTTGGAATATCTGGGAAGTAAATTCAGTTCCATTATCGGTTAATATACGATTTGGAACTTTAGGAAGGAAAGGGAGAACTTGGTGCTCCAGTTTCCTAGATACGGTCAAGCTGGACTTGTCGGCAATGGGAACTACAGACACCCATTTAGAATAATGATCAATAAATATCATGCAGTATTTATTTCCCTTAAAAGTTTTTGGGAATTGAATCAAATCCATGGCACATAAATCGAAGGGATAGTTGGCCAAGATTTTCAACATGGGTGGAGTTACATTGGAAGAAAAGTTTTTCTGCATCTGGCAAACAGGGCAGCACCGCACTACATCGGAAATTACCTGATTGACCCTAGGATGCCAGAAATGCTTGTATACCAACTGCAGCAGCTTGTTCCGACCTATATGGGCACAGGATACATGGAGTCCCAGAACTATGTGCATTAGTAAGTCCAAAGAAATTGCATATAACAGATTCCCGGACGTAGTTCTGTAATACAAGATGTCATTTTCCAAAACCATTTGTTTAGAATGACTTTTGTAGGGTTTAGGAACTTGTTGCCAATTTATATTGTTATCATTTTTCTTAAATCCCTTCAATAAATATCGAAGAGTACGATCATTATTTTGATCGTAGATAACATCGGTATCATTAATATTAGTATTGACTACCGACACGTTTTTCACCTGTATAGTAGAGGACTTTAAATTGGACTGGGTACAAGTTGATATGCCATCGGCCACCACAGTCAATTTTTTTCCTTGCAGATGAATCAGTTGTTTTCGGGACATATCAGGTAATAAGTGATTATCCCTAAGAGCACAAGTACCAAGTATCAATGGGTTATCTACCATGTATTCCTGGGGTACTATGAAAAACGCGGAAGGATGAGTTACAAAACCCATATTAAACCTCAGGATTATATTTACATAGTGAACAATAGGAATTCGTTCTCTATTTCCAAAACCACTGATGGCCCTTACTCCTATGTCTTCGGAAGCCAAAAGCTCTTTTGAATTCCCTAGGAAAGGAACAATCTCGGAGCTTATCAAGTTTACTCCAGCCCCACTATCTACAAGGCAATCATAAATGGGAGCATCCTGATCATCCAACTTGACACAGACGATCAAAGGTTCTATATATCGGCTGGCAGCAAGTAATAGCAACGACCATAGTCTTCGCTAGCATAGGATGAAGGTTTTATGCGAGAATGTTATCTCACTGGAGGTATCCACTAAAAGTTAATAGACGGATCACTCCAGTGTTCCTTACAGAGTCGATTTATCTAAGTCCTTTTCCACAGATTGACTCATCTCTGTGGGGACTAGTCGTTTAACTGATTGGCGGGGCGAGCTTCAGCAAACCCCCCTTTGCAACGACCTTCATAGTGAGACACGTTACAGGTTTCACACGGGTCCAGAAATAGGCGTTGGGGAAGCGGCTTCTCAGTTGGTTTAGCCGAATTTTTCTGGGCTTCAGGGGAATATGATCGCGAATAAACTTTCTTTACCGCACCTTGAAGGTATTCTCTAGGAGGAGTTCGTTCGGGATCACTGGATCGTGGAGGGGTGCGTTGAGAGCACCTCATTCCCGCGTGGGGACCTCTACAAAAGGGACATACCACTTTCCGGTTATTTACGGGAGATGATGGAGGAGAGTTCCTAGCTCGGCATTCGGTATTTGAATGGCCGGTTTTCTTGCAGTAGCTACAGACTCCCAAGTACTTATAGCATTCCTGCATTTCGTGTCCTCGCTTCTCACAGTAGTCACACAAAATATTCATCCGATCTCCCGATCCTGAACGACCCTTTCGATTTGCGTTACGATTATTCTGAGCTCTGGAACGGTCATTACTTGGTGGTGAATTCCGAACAGTGTTGTAGACAATACGACTGCTATTATTTCTTTCCGGAGGACTACGTTGGCCAAGATTGGAAGAGCGATGGTTACGGTTAATTGAAGACTTAGGTTTACGCTGTTCAACCTTCTTACGCAACACATCAGTCCATCCAGGGAGTGCAGCATTGATCTGAATTACTGACTCCACAGATTCGTTTAAGTCCACCTCCTGGTCAGCTCGGGAATAAGTTGATGGGCCGACCTCAAGTGGATTTGTTTGGGACATTGAATTTGGGAAAGCGATATTCTCGCTATCTAAGGAGTCCGCAAAATTCACTATATTTTCCCAGGAAGCTCTACTATACCCGTCCAACTCCATCATTTTAATATATTGACGGACGAATGTTTCAATATATGGAGGTAAACTACAGAGAAAAGCTATTCTAAGGGAATCATGATCTCTCATATCGTATCCAGGATATGCCTGACTAGCTAGGCGCTCTAACCGAAGGGCGAACATTTTGATGCTCTCGTTAGGGTATCGGTGAGCGGCATGATACTTCTGTATTCTGTATTCTTTTTTCTTTCGTTCCTCATCACGATACCAACACACAAGATTGTCCCGTACAGAGAAGTATTCACGGTTGTCTTTGATGATCTCTCGGTATATATTCAAAAATTTGCCTTCTAGCTGTCGGCCAAGCAGTCTTAAACCATTGGTGATGGGCATTAGGGTAGTGTAAACTACAATAAGCCTCAAAATCAGCCAGGTAGACTAAGAGATCTTGTTCCGATTCGTATTTAAACTTTCCAGGATCCACGACCTTAAGCTTCTGAGAGTTCTTGAGTAACTGAGTAAGAAGCACAATGGCTTCCTCCAGCATATCAAGTCTCTTTTTCATGTGTGGTCCTGAGTACATGGAAGGTTCATCGTCGTCAGGAATACGACGCATAGGCAGTCGTTGGGAATATCCTTGTGGAATATAACCAGAATGCGACTGAGAATCAGTCGAAAACATCTGGTGCTCCGGATATTGATTTAAGGGAATTTGTTCTCGTTGAGGCTGTAGTAATTTATTATACTTTCCAGAAAAGTCAGCCTCTCCTCTATGGATAGGGGATAGAGAATCTCTATTGTCTCTGCCCATATCGGGAGTTCTAAAGAGAGACTTAGGTTGGGTGAAGTGATTTACTGGGGGTATAGAATCATGACGAAGATTGGGATTAGGAAGAAGTTGAGGTTTAGGAAGAAAATTATGAGTAGGCATAAGATTAGGATTAGGAATAAGATTAGGATTAGGAATAAGATTAGGATTAGGAATAAGATTAGGATTAGAAAGAATTTGATTTCTAGGATTTTCTACATAACTGGGTGGATTATGTAGAAAAGGTATTGATCGTGGTTGAGATTGGGAAACTAAGGAAGGTTTATACTCACGATCATAGAAAGAAGTGGTATTTTTAGGCATATGCACATAATGGGAATCGAATTTAGGTGGAATACCTTGACCTTGATCATGGAACGTTCTGTGTTCAACCTCACCGACTGTATCGTTTACTTGAGCCAATTGCCTTTCACTTAACACCTGTTTATGGAGTTTAGTTAATAAAGTACTCATCTCAGGCTCAGTGAAAGGTTTGTCAGATTTGGGAGCTAAAGATAAGTCAGAGGGTATGTCAGAGTTGACAACTTCTACCCTGTCTTTATTTTCCACATTCATTCCTACATTCATTCCTACATTATTTTTATTACGATCATCACGGAGACGTTGTTCTACACGTGGATCTAATGCGACAGCTGCAAGAGAGGGATCGAAGTCCACAGCTTCTTGGCTATCAGCATTTATGCTCGTATCCAAGTCTTTTGGTTGAGGTTTTTCTGACATTTTCTTTTGTAAGTTTCAAAAGAAAGAATTTCAAAGTATGGGAGGGTTATTACTAACTAACTCTCGATCTGTCCAATGTAAGTACAAAAAAGAAAAAGATTTCTTTGAAAAGAACTGAAGAGAATCGATGATTTTCCAAAAATAAATATGACGATGTGAGCGAGAGTCACAATCCTAGTGCACGCAAGCGCAGGAACTCAAACAGAGTCCCTGTTCGGGCGCCACTTAATTTATTTATGTGGCGGAGAGGAAGTACGCTGGGATCAACAAGTGTACCCGACGGTGAGGTACCTCTCTCCGCTCTTTCTTGTAGAAAGTAAGTTCGAAGAATTTTTAAGATTACGACACATGTCGATTATAGATGATTACTCAATGTTAGGTTGTGAATGTTCAAAGATAGTAGTTTTGAAGTGTCTAGTCAGCACAGAGCAACCACGCTGAACCATCAGGGGTAAATACGGAGTAGATTAGGGTTTTCCTCCGTAACGGAGGAAGGTTGTCTTCAGGACATTCCGCTAGGCCTGCTGACTTGAATGACTATTCGAGGAGGATTGTGAACGGTTGATAACATATAACAATGTTGATACTAAGCTAATGATTTTACCAAAGAAAGATGTACGACTTAATTTAGCTTTCCTGGAGCTTTCTCGAGGTTAACCCGATAGAGGGTCTCGAAGATTAGAGTAATAATATCTCATAAAAGCATGCAAATATGAAGGATAGTCGACACTCCATAAAAAAGTTTTATCTTTACTAAAATCGCTCAAATATATGGTGGGAGGTCTGACAAAAGTTAATATTTACCACAGTCCTACCACCAACAACATATAAATAAAAGATTATGATTTAATATAGTCAATTAATACAAATTGGAGTAAAAGTTAATTGTTCCAATATGTAAAAATATGTTACACGAAGCACAGACAGCTCAGGAATAATACGAGAAGTGAGAAACCGAAGCGCTTCCAATATTGCTCATGCATAAATAATCAACCGGTCAATAAGAAATCCAGACACACAATTGTGACATAGATGATTGATCTTAACTGAATTTGACTGGGGAATGGTTCCAAGTTGACAAGTAGGATTTAGGATGATCACTACTATGATAGGATACGATGAAGGGAAAAGACTCAGGATGAATCCCGACGCGACAATTGGCACGAGGCAAGATTCAGGAAGAATCAAAACCTCGAAACAACTCCACGAAGAAAGACTCAGGATGAATCTCAGCCTTATAATCGCACCAAGAAGAAGAATTCAGGATCTTGGTCCAAAATTAGAATGGAGTCCAAAATTAGAAACAGACGACGGATTCAGGAATGAATCCCCGGAACAGAATGGAGTCCACAATTAAAATGTCTAGAAGGATTCAGGAGGAATCCCAAGATCTGAATGTATAGAAGGATTCAAGTATGAATCCCAAGATCGGAATCTAGCCCAGAATAAGAACTCTTGAAGGATTCAGGATAATTTATATTTGCATATTTGACAGTTAACGAAAGTCACATATATCTACACTATTAAGAAACATACCCTGGTATATCCAAGAGGGGTTTTTCTTAAATGGGGACTAATGATGTCAACGGCCTTCCAGCAAGCAACAAGATAGTAAACTGTAATAAGAGTCAAGTTTACTATCTTTACATTACTACAAAATCTTACAGTTATTAATTAATAAAATCAAATAAATTTGTAGCACTGACCTCTGAGACAGCTAGAAAGGCTTATCAACGTCTTTTGTGTATAAATTTTTAGCACAATTATATTTTTACAATCATCTGTGCTCCTGGTGCTATGTTTATTATTAAGTTTATACTATATCAATTATACATATAATCATAACAAGATGTACTAGAAAAGAAATATAGAATTATAACCTCTGAATAATTGCTAATGATTATCATAAATACAGCTATAAAATGAATAAGATGTATTAATACAGGCTGGATCAAAAATGGGGTTGCAAAAGTCCAGACTGTATATAAAAAACATTTTCGAGGACAAACATCACCAGAATAAAATAGCGAATTGCCAATTGACCATGGATGCATGATCAATATCTCCCTTATATAATGTATATATATATATAATATATAGTATATATTTATATATATATATATATAATATATTAGAGATATATATAATATAATATATATTATATATATATTATATATATATATATATATATATATATATTATATATATATATTATATATATTATATTATATATATATTATATTATATATTAATATATAATATATGATATTATACTTTTTTCAATTGAATCAATTACTGCATTATGATTATATTTTTTCTACATACTCAAAAAGTAAAAAAATAATTTTATTTTTTCAAACGGTCGGCTCCGGCTCCAACTCCAACTATAGTTTCTGCACTGTTTGAGAATTGTGCAGGTACTCTTCTGGCAATAAATTTTTGTACGTACAAGAAACGACATGATATTTTTTGAAAAATATTAATGCCCAGAATGCCGGTGTTCCATTTTCACACTCCGGCCTGGCGGCTCCAGATACGCTCGCTAGGATGCCGAACTAAGGTTTTCGCACTATTGAAAATGTTTAGCACGTCCTCTGGCAATAAATTTTTTTCACCAAAAAAATATTTATAGTGAACAAAGTTATACCCAGAATCCGGCTTGCGTTTCGACGCTCCGGATCCGGACCAAGCTAAGGTTTCTACACTAATTTGAACATTGTTCCAGCCTCGTTTCCGGAATAATTCTTTCATCGAAAAAATATTTCTTGGAAAAATTTAGTAAACGGATCGGCTCTGAACTCTTCGGGCTGCCGGTTATGCGAGCGTGACCGGATCCGGCTGACTCCCGACTAAGGCTGTTTTGAAGCTGTTTGAAAATTAGTCAGCAGATCTCAGCTAGTTAGAGTGAGCGGAAATGGATAGAAGCAAAGTATTAGCAGGAGTGATTTTCGTTTTGCTAAATTGCAATTGTTCTCATACGAGAAATAAGGTGTATAGTCGTAACGATAATATATTTAAAAACCTATGGGGAGAGAAATATAAGCTGTTGTGGTTAGATTAAAAAGTACACCAGACGGATGATAATTATTGCTGAAAGTCGCGTTATTCGCGAGAGCAATAGGACGAGAACAAATTAAGAAAAATAAAGTTGATATTATGAGTGGATAAGATAGAGCATAAACGCTAAGGATTTGTATAGTATTTAGATTGAAAGGGAAAAGTACGGACTGTACTTGTTCAAACATCCTGAAAGAGTCATCTCATTTGACTTTGCTCAGCGCAACTCCGAGGAGATTTCTTTCCAAACTTTTAAAACAGAAACTCATAGTCATTTCTCAAATACTAAACACCTTAATTTAGACCTTATCTAATGAAAAATTTTAAGTTAAATCAACTGATGATTTTTGGAAAAACTAAAACAATATTAATATTCTTCGATGTTAACAAATAATATATCTGGATGTTGAAAATTTTTCAACAATATCCCTATACTCATGAAACCAATTAACCCCTAATATTCAAAATATTTATCAATCATGATTTAAAACCCCGCGTCCATAGACGAAGATTCTGAGAAGGTTATTGTTATATATGTCCTAATCCACAAATCTCCTTTTACACTCAAATGTTAAAAATATGATAAAAAATGGCGTATCTATGGCATCACCTTTAGGACCAACTTTCGGAGATTTATAATTTCATCAGAAGAAATCAAAAGTTATAGTAAAAATCACCAATTCAATTCTATCATATGCATTCGATAGCGTAGAAGGCCCTTTGTCATAAATTTAACGATCCATGTTCAACGATTTAAATCCCAAATAGAAGTCCTAGTGTCACAAGCAAATTTATTTTTAAAAAGCCAAATAAAAAATTAAAGATTATTTAAAAATTGATAGTAAATGCTTCGTCAAATATATGGATAGAAGTCATACTTAAATTTCGACTCCTTCACTCCTCTAAACTAAAAAACTGCTACCATAAAGACTTTAATTTTCAGAGCGTTTAAAATATCGTCTGATTGGACCCTTTTTGATAAATAAATTTAAAAAATAACAAAATCTAATAAAAAATAACTTACACCAGTACATGATAAAGAAAACTATATAGAACACTTTAAATAATTTATATGCCAATACCATCAACAAGAAAAAATGATAGGCTTATATTATTTTATAAAACTGAAAATATTAGTCAGAAAAAGAGAAAGAAAACAAATTAAAATTATTTTTAAAAAAGCATATTAAAGCAAAAGATGGGAAGAAGCTTAGAGTAAGATCTTATTACTATAAGTCATTGAAACTAAACTCGTGCTTATCAACTCGTGAAACGCTTTGGCATGGTGAGAGTAGTAACGTTGTGTACCTATTTCAATGCCCTGAAAGTGAATGCAACGCTGATTATCTTGGATACACAACGAATACCATAAACATGAGAATTTCACATCATAAGTTTAAACCGAATAAAGTATTTCAACATTGTAAAGGGCACCACAAAAATCCCGACAACAACATAAATGAAATCCCCTTCATCATAACATGAAAAAAGGATTTTTATAAGTTTCGCCTCGGGAAATCGTTCCTCTTAAGGAAATATAAATAAGTAATAAATATAAAATGTCATGAATGTCCAATTTTCAAGTATCTTTAAATATCAAAAAATTCAATGTACGTTAACCACCTTTCAGGTTTTAAAATTATTATTAGTTTATACAATTGTTTTTTTTATTCAAGAGTAATTTTAAAGAAAATTTCTTCTGTTCTGAAAGAAATACATTCAGGGGGCTTGAAAAAGCAGCAAAATCATTTATTATTATTATTATTATTATTATTATTATTATTATTATTATTATTATTATTATTATTATTATTATTATTATTATTATTATTATTATTATTATTATTATTATTATATTATTATTATTATTATTGAAAAAAGTAAAAAGACCCGTATCTAAGGGGGGAGAAAAAAAGCCGAGCTGACAGTCACACCCCCATAAATACTTTAATTCAAAGAAGAAGAAGAATTTCTGACAATTACAAAAAAAAAGCTATCTAATTTTATATCTGTATGAACGAAATTGTATGAAATATGTCTAAAAATGATCAATACTTTCCCAGTAACTTTATATGAAGTTCTATGTATTCTTTCTCTCTCTTCAATTGCCTTCATTTCATGTATTTCTTCTTCTTCTTCTTCTTCTTCCTTCTTCTTCTTCTTCTTCTTCTTTATTTCTTCTTTTCTATCTTCTTTTGTTCTCTTTTCTCTTTCTTCTTCTTTCTCTTCTTCTTTCTTCTTTCTTCTTCTTTCTTCTTCTTCTTCTCTTCTTCTTCCTTCTTCTTTTTCTGTCTTCTTCTTTCTTTCTTCTTCTTCTTCCTTCTTCTTCTTCTTCTTCTTCTTCTTCTTCTTCTTCTTCTTCTTCTTCTTCTTCTTCTTCTTCTTCTTCTTCTTCTTCTTCTTCTTCTTCTTCTTCTTCTTCTTCCTTCTTCTTTTCTTCTTCTTCTTCTTCTTTTTTCTTTCTTCTTCTTGCTTCTTCTTCTTTCTTCATTTCTTCTTCTTCTTCTTTCTTCCTTTCTTCTTCCTTCTTCTTCTTCTTTTCCTTCTTCTTCTTTCTTCTTTTCTTCTTCTTCTTCTCTCTTCTTCTTCTTACTTCTTCTTCTCTCTCCTCCTCCTCCTCCTCTGTCCGCCTTCCTTTCTTGTTCTTCTTGTTTTTCTTCTTTTCTTCTTCTTCTTGGAGGAGTACCTTAAAGTGAGAACTCATCGCATTCAGGAAAATCCACCCTAGAGGTTTCACGAGACTACGACGGACCCTCAACTGTCGTATTTCGTTGTAAGGGAGAGTGTTGTATGCAAACAAAACACAAAATAAAATTCCTATATAATGTATATATATGTTTAGCCCATAGGGCAGAAAATGGGCGGAGAGGATGGCAATGACGTCCGAAGGATTTACAACTACAAACTCAAGAATATTCCCAATAAAAAAACAGTTTGCTCTTATCCACTTGTACTACCTAAAATTCTGATGCAGCGACGGAGTTCAGAGTGAGAAATATTAAATGGAAATAGAGTTGAAATTAGGCGTGAAAACAATCTTTGCATAACGTAATACTCAAACTGTTTCTCATAATCGCAGCAGAGTGAACCGTCAAATATGCTTCTCTCGTGGATACGCAGGTGTCTGAATGATGCGTGTGGGATGATGAGTAGCGGACCCAAACTGGTAAGATACATGGTGACTGCCTTCCAAGCGTGAGCATGACCCCAGCGATAGTAGACTATAAGAAATGCTTCAATTATTTATTTTGAATATTGATACAAGCAGCAAGGCAATGGGCTTGTTTATAAGATAATATGCCGTATTCAGAACTTTATGTTTACTCTCTCAAAATAAGACCTGGAGACCAGAAGCAGTTGTGTACATTTTGTATGTATTAATTAATGGGCAGATGCAAACCTACAAAGTAATTGAACTTAAATTTTCTGTTGAAAATATATTTTTCTCTGTTGATTGATTTCCGCGGAGACAGGCAGATGTAACGAAGACTGAGATGTGAATTGTGAAGGTCTTGATCAACTGTACGATTGAGAATGTTCTGAGGTCCAACAGAGAAATCCAGCACTAGAGCTGTGCTAGAGGTAAATCCCAGCACTAGAGTTAGCCTTGTTCACTTCAAGACTAGAGAAAAGTCTCATCACTAGAAAAAGCCTTCTGTACTGATACTGGCCCAGGGGTAGAACAAGTCTTGTTTACTCCAAATTTAGAACCTGCGAATATAATGACTTATATTCCTTATAGAATTAAAAAATTATATAATATAGCCTATAAATAATAAGAAAATAAACAATAAATAATAAAACTAGTAATATAATAGGTTTCTAAATACTGTAAATGTACGGGCAGATGTAGAATAAGAGATTTAAATAAATAAACCCCCTTAATGAAATATATCCTCTGAAAAGGGCTTCAGATAGGCTAGAATACACGGGAGTTGTGTTGTATCTGTTAAAAGAACAGCTATGAGTCATCAATACTTTAATATGACTACGTCATGTTAAAGTATTCAGAGTTAATAAAAAGATGACTATTGTTTCTAAAAAAGACTCGCGGAAAAGGTAATCCTATGTGTTTGTAGGTGGGGTTGGTGATGCTTCAACTCGTACGAAAATAAACAACAAAAAAAAAAAAAATACTGAAAAAATGCTTATACTTCCAGAAAAAAAAACATATAGGATTAGTATTGAGAAAGAAAAACATGGATTGTGGAGTTTATCATATTTATGCAAAGCCGGGCAGAACGGCACCACTACATCCCCCCCCCCCTCCGCACTAAATTTACATCCCCACTCAGTTTTGTCCTTGATCTTTGTTTTTCTGAGTATCTGAGGAGTGAGGAAGGTGCGATTTAGAAAGGAAAGGGAGATGCAGCGCCAACATGTATAATGTGAGTCTGTGACGAAAGTGAAAGGAATGAAAATGCATTGATTATATTACAGGTTACTGAAGTCTAAAGTTATTTTAACCGTTAAACGACTTACTGAAAATATGAAGATTCCATGAAGACCAATTCGGCTACGGTGAATGAGGAAGACATCTGGTTGATTAATGGCCCTAAGGATGTCGTCGGGATAGGTCTTCTAGAATTTTCTCTTCATCCAGCGCTAGCCTGATGGACTGAAGCAGAGAAACTTGTTGTGAAGTTTGGAGGCTTCTGTGGTCCATCCCCTCAAACATCATGCGTACCTCTGATCGGACGTATTCTTTCAGATCAGATCTTAAGATGATTGCTGGTTGAGGTGCTGAAGGGTAATGGTACGCTGGGAACGCTGGATGGTATGTTGATTGTGAATACTCTGGCAGATGAGTTTGTTGATAAGGGGAGTACTCTGGCAGATGAGTTTGTGGTTATTGTGACAGGGGTTGTGGCTGATAATGTCCAGAGAGAAGGGCTGTTTGAAGAGGCTGCGATTCACCAGGAAAACGGCGCGTTTCTTTTGATGATTGTTAATGAATGTGTGGGGCTTCGCCCAATTGTGTTTCTAGGACGGTAGGGGTTCGGGAAGTTGATGTTTCAACCACAACCACCGCGGAACGGATGACTAGTCCTCTTTCTTCACTCTTAGACGGTTTTGGAATTCGGCTAGGTCTCGGTGTTGAAGTAGGACAATGGCGTCTAGTTGTGAAGAAGGCCTTATACTTCCGCATGAAATGTTCGAGGAATAGCCGGTTGCGGTGAGAACCATTAAACAAGGCGAACAACCGCCGCCCTTTACAGACCACAGTGTATTTCTAAAGGAGACTCCTCAGAAAACGTGATTCTGCAAGGAAGATTAATGAACTAAAGGAATCCCGAAGATATTAGCGAAGAGGCAGGTAGGAGCTTTGAGTTGTGTTTTTTGAAAGAAGCAATGATGTAGTTGTGTGGTACAGATTATGCTCGAGTTTGAAGGAAGTGCAGGTTTTTGAGGCATTGAAAACAATCATGTTTTCTTTACCAAAGAGAGAACGAGTGAGAGAGAGAGAGACAATGTATGGCTGAGTATGAAGGATATGGCTGTTTTGACGGGAATTGAAAGCAACCTCGTTTCTTTCCCCAATTAGAGATACGAGAAAGCAATCAAAGATGCGAAGAGAGAGTGACGATATGCTGAGTATGAGGAAGTATGGTTTTGAGGCATCTGCAAAACGGCGTTTGTGCTTTGCCCAATTAGAGATATCCGAGAAATATCATTGGTCAGTCGCTCTAAGCCAACCCTCCTAAAATTAACTATTTGCTGTTGAGTGGATTGTCTAATGAAGTAATGTAGCTTGGATTGATCGTCATAAAAGTGAGTAAGTGGTAAAATGACAGACAGGAGATCATTGATGAAAGTAGAAAAAGAGTTGGTAAGAGAATAGAAGTCGGATTAACCCAATTAGAAGATCACGAGAAAGCATCCAAAAGAATGGTGTTGCTCTGTATGATGCTGTGTATCATAAAGTTATGTGTCTGTTTGCATTTGCAGGTCAGTCATGTTATTCTAGTCGGTAGTTCCTTTCAATGGTAAGATACGAGAAAGATCAAAGATCGGTTGCTCCAAAATCAGAATTTCAGGTCCTGATATTCGATGGCGGGTAAATATTCTTCAAATACGAGGAATGAAGGACTCGCTCTAATAAATAAAACATTCAGGAATTGTTCAATAAATTCGGTTATTAAGTTGAATGTAAAGTAAAATCATTAAGATAGCATTTAATAATAATGATAATAATCAACAACAACTGTAGTGTTACACAAATTTAATATTTCTTATTTGTGAAAAGTTTAAATTGGTTTAAAATTAATATTTAAAAAGTAATTATTTTATATTTAATACGCATTCTTATAAAATATATAAACTC
>JABUQX010002166.1:0-25070 GCA_015478945.1 Trachelipus rathkii | reverse complement strand
CGAACGGAAGGAAATAGTTTCAAAAAGACAGAATTTGTCCGAATGCGAGAAATAGTTTAAAAAAACAAGAATGTCCCAAAACGGGAAATAGTTCAAAAGACCGGAATGTCAAACTGAAGAAGAAATAGTTCTAAAAGACGGATGTCTGAACGGAGAAATAGTTCGAAAAGACTTAATGTCCGAACGGAGAAAATAGTTCAAAAAGACGGAATGTCCGAAAGGAGAAATAGTTCAAAAGACAGAAGTCCGAACGGCGAAAATATTTCAAAAATGGAATGTCCGGAACTGAGAAATGATTCAAAAGACGGAAATGTTCTGAACGGAAAAAATAGATACAAAATAGACGGAATGTCCGAACGAAAGAATAGTTCAAAAAAGACGGATATTCCAGAACGGAAGAGAAATAGTTCAAAAAGACAGAATGTCCGAACGGAGAAAATAGTTCAAAAAGACGGAATGTCAGAACGGAGAAATAGTTAAAAAAGACGGAATGTCCGAACGGAGAAATAGTTCAAAAAGACGGAATGTCCGAACGGGAAAAATAGTTCGAAAAGACGGAATGTCCGAACGGAGAAATAGTTCAAAAAAGACGGAATGTCCAAACGGAGAAATAGTTCGAAAAGACGGAATGTCCGAACGGAGAAAAAGTTTCGAAAAGACGGAATGTCCAAACGGAGAAATAGTTCAAAAAAGACGGAATGTCCAAACGGAGAAATAGTTTAAAAAGACGGAATGTCCGAACGGAGAAATATTCGACAAGACAGAATGTCGACCGGAGAAATAGTTCAAAAAGACGGATGTCCGAACGGAGAAATAGTTCAAAAAGACAGAATTGTCCAAACGGAGAAATAGTTAAAAAAAAAGTGTCCGAACGGAGAAATAGTTCAAAAAAGACGGAATGTCCAACAGAGAAATAGTTCAAAAAGACGGAAATGCCGAACGGAGAAATAAGTTCAAAAAGCGATATGTCCGAACGGGAAATAGTTCAAAAGACGGAATGTTCGACGGAGAAATAGTTCAAAAAAAACGGAAATGCCGAACGGAGACAGAATTAGTTCAAAAAGCCGGAATGTCCGACGAGAAATAGTTCAAAAACAAAAAACGATATGTCCCGAACGGAGAAATAGTTCAAAAAAGACGGAATGTCCGAACGGAGAAATAGTTTCAAAAAGACGAATGTCCGAACGGACAGACAAATAGTCAAAAAGACGGAATGTCCGAACGGAGAAAGAGTTCGAAAAGTAGGAATGTCCGAACCGAGAAATAGTTCAAAAAAGACGAATGTTCCGAACTTAGAAATAGTTGAAAAAGACGGAATGTCCGAAACGGAAGAATAGTTCAAAAAAAGACGGAATGTTCCGACCGAGAAATAGCTTCAAAAAAGACGGAATCGTCCGAACGGATGAAATAGTTCGAAAAAAACGGAATGTCGAACGGAGGAAATAGTTAAAAAGACGGAATGGATCCGAACTTAGTAAATAGGTTCGGAAAAGACGGAATGTCGAACGGAGAAATAGTGTCAAAAAGACCGGAATGTCCGAACAAGCAATTAGTCAAAAGACAGGAATGTCCGAACGGAGAAATAGTACAAAAAGGGAATGTCAGAACGGAGAAATAGTTAAAAAAAGACGGAATGTCCGAACGGAGAAATATTCAAAGACGGAATGTCCGAACGGAGAAATAGTACAAAAAGGCCGTATGTCCGAACGGAGAAATAGTTCAAAGACGGAATGTCCGACGGCAGAATAGTGTCAAAAAGACAGGGAATGTTCTCCGAACGGAGAATGATAGTTCCAAAAAATTGGAATGTCCGAACGGAGAAATAGTTCAAAAAGACGGAATGTCCAAACGGAGAAATAGTTCAAAAAGACGGAATGTCCGAACGGAAAAATAGTTCGAAAAGACGGAATGTCCGAACGGAGAAATAGTTCAAAAAAGACGGAATGTCCAAACGGAGAAATAGTTCGAAAAGACGGAATGTCTGAACGGAGAAATAGTTCAAAAAGACAGAATGTCCGAACGGAGAAATATTTCAAACAAAATGAATGTCCGAACGGGAAATAGTTCAAAGACGGAATTCCGAACGGAGAAAATTTCAAAAAGACTGAATGTGCGAACGGAGAGAAATAGTTCAAAAGAACGGACTGTCCGAACGCGAGAAGAGTTCGAAAAGACGGAATGTCCGAACGGAGAAATAGTTCAAAAAGACGGAATGTCCAAACGGAGAAATAGTTAAAAAAGACGGAATGTCCGAACGGAGAAATAGTTCGAAAAGACGGAATGTCCGAACGAACGAAGAAATAGTTCAAAAAGACGAATGTCCGAACGGACAAATTTCAAAAAGACGGAATATCCGAACGGAGAAATAGTTCAAAAAAATGGAATGTCCGAACGGAGAAATAGTTGCAAAAAGACGGGAATGTGCCGACGGAGACAATAGGTCAAAAAGACGGAATGTCCGAACGGAGAAAGAGTTCGCAAAGACGGAATGTCCGACGGAGAAATAGCTTCAAAAAGACGGAATGTCCGAACGGAAAAATATGGTCAAAAAGACGGAATGTCCGAACGGAAAAATAGTACAAAAAGGCCGTATGTCCGAACGGAGAAATAGTTCAAAAAGGGACGGAATGTCCGAACGGACAAATAGTCAAAAAGACGGAATGTCGAACGGAGAAATAGTTCGAAAAGACGAATGTCCGAACGGAGAAATAGTTCAAAAAGACTGAATGTCCGAACGGAGAAAATAGTTCAAAAAGACGGAATGTCCGAACGGAGAAATAGTTCGAAAAGACGGAATGTCCGAACGGAGAAATAGTTCGAAAAGACGGAATGTCCGAACGGAGAAATAGTTCAAAAAGACGGAATGTCCAAACGGAGAAATAGTTAAAAAAGACGGAATGTCTGAACGGAGAAATAGTTCGAGACAGAATGTCCGAAAGGAGAAATAGTTCAAAAAGACGGAATGTCCGAACGGAGAAATAGTTCAAAAAGACGGAATGTCCGAACGGAGAAATAGTTCAAAAAAATGGAATGTCCGAACGGAGAAATAGTTCAAAAAGACGGAATGTCCGAACGGAGAAATAGTTCAAAAGACGGAATGTCTGAACCGGGAGAAATAGTTTCAAAAAGACGATATTGTCCGAACGGAGAAATAGCTCACAAAAAAACGGAATGTCCGAACGGAGAAATATTTCAAAAAGACGGAATGTCCGAACGGAGAAATAGTTCAAAAAGACGGAATGTCCGAACGGAGAAAGAGTTCGAAAAGACGGAATGTCCGAACGGAGAAATAGTTCAAAAAGACGGAATGTCCGAACTTAGAAATAGTTCGAAAAGACGGAATGTCCGAACGGAGAAATAGTTCAAAAAGACGGAATGTCCGAACGGAGAAATAGTTCAAAAAGACGGAATGTCCGAACGGAGAAATAGTTCAAAAAGACGGAATGTCCGAACGGAGAAATAGTTCAAAAAGACGAATGTCCGAACGGACAAATAGTTCAAAAGACGGAATGCCCGAACGGAGAAATAGTTCAAAAAGACGAATTCTGAACGGAGAAATAGTTCGAAAAGACGGAATGTCCGAACGAGAAATAGTTCAAAAAGACGGAATGTCCAACCGAGAAATAGTTCAAAAAGACAGAATGTCCGAACGGAGAAATAGCAAAAAAATGGAATGTCCGAACGGAGAAATAGTTTCAAAAAGACGGAATGTCCGAACGGAGAAATAGTTCAAAAAGAACGAATGTCCGAACGGAGAAATAGTACGAAAAAGGCCGTCATGTCCGAACGGAGAATAGTTCAAAAAGACGGAATGTCCGAACGGAGAAAGAGTTCGAAAAGACGGAATGTCCGAAAGGAGAAATAGTTCGAAAAGACGGAATTCCCAAACGGAGAAAGTAGTTCAAAAAGACGGAATGTCCAAACGAGAAATGTTCAAAAAGACGAATGTCTGCAACGGAGAAATAGTTGAAAAAGACGGAATGTCCGAACCGAGAAATAGTTCAAAAAAACGGAATGTCCGACGGAGAAATAGTTTAAAAAGACAGAATGTCCAAACGGAGAAATAGTTAAAAAAAAAGGAATGTCCGAACGGAGAAATAGTTCAAAAAGACGGAATGTCCGAACGGAGAAATTAGTTCAAAAAAGACGGAATGTCCAAACGGAGAAAGTTCAAAAAGACGATATGTCCGAACGGAGAAATAGTTCAAAAAAAGACGAATGTCCGAACGGAGAAATAGTTCAAAAAGACGGAATGTCCGAACGAGAAATAGTTCAAAAAGACGAATGTCCGAACGGAGAAATAGTTCAAAAAGACGGAATGTCCGAACTTAGAAATTTGAAAAGACGGAATGTTTGAACGGAGAAATAGTTCAAAAAGACTGAATGTCCGAGGACAAATAGTTCGAAAAGACGGAATGTCCGAACGGAGAAATAGTTCAAAAAGACGGAATGTCCGAACGGAGAAATAGTTCAAAAAGACGGAATGTCCGAACGGAGAAATAGTTCAAAAAGACGGAATGTCCTAACGGAGAAAGAGTTCATAAAGACGGAATGTCCGAACGGAGAAATAGTTCGAAAAGACGGAATGTCCGAACGGAGAAATAGTTCAAAAAGACGGAATGTCTGAACGGAGAAATAGTTCGAAAAGACTTAATGTCCGAACGGAGATATAGCATATATATATATAGTTTGAACAGATGGAAATGTTTGCAAGCGGAGTAAATATTTCACAAAAAGACCTGTGAAAAGTCTCGAATCGAGAGAAATAGATAATCAAATAAGTATATAGGAATGTCCGAACGTGAGGATCAGAAATAGTTTCGAAAAGACGGAATGTCGCACGGCAGAATATTTACAAAATAAGAACGGTAATGTCCGAATCTGATAGAAATATAGTGTGAAGAAAGACGGAAGTGTCCTATACGGAGAATAAGTAGTATCAATAAGATTGAAAGTCCGAACGGCAGAAAATTATAGATTTATTATCGAAAAGACTGAATTTCGAAATACGGAGAGAAATGTTCAAAAAGACGGAATGCCTGAACGGAGAAATAGTTCGAAAAAGACTTAATGTCTCAGATAGTGATATATAATAGTTAACGAAAGACGGAATGTCCGGAGAGATCATGAGGTGAGATAATATGAGTTCATAAAGTGACTGAGAAATTAGTCGAACTGAGAAAGAGTTCTAATAAGACGTAAAACTTAGTCTTCAGAACGGAGAATATAGATCAAAAAGACGGAAGTGTTCACCGAACTTAGAAATTATAATGATTCGATAAGTCGAGAATTCATGAATACGTGAGAGAATATGTTCAAAAACTCGGGATGAAGTTACCCAAACGGAAGAATTAGTACAAACCCAGGATGAAGAGACCCAAATACAGGAAGAAATAGCCCCACAAATCCAGGAATTCCAATGACTCCTCAGAATAGGAAGAATAACTCAAATCGACGAGATATGTCTTACGGAGATAAATAGTTATTGAGTATATACAAGACGGTAGATATTGATCTTAACGGATTAATAATAGTTTCAATACTCAAATGACACGGATATGTCTACGATACGGAGATCATAGATACAAAAGGCCGTATGTATCCGAACGAGAAAATAGTTATCAAAAACAAGGTCATAAGATAATGGTCCTCAGAAAGGAAGAAATTAAGTTATATTCAAAAGACGGAATGTCCGAACGAAGAAATAGTTCAAAAAATGGAATGTAGAACGGAGAATAATAGTTCAAAAAGACGGAATGTCCAAACGGAGAAATAGTTCAAAAGACGTAGTGAGAAATGTCCGTAAAGTCTGAACGGAGAAATAGTTCGAAAAGACGGAATGTCCGAACGGAGAAATAGTTCAAAAAAGACGGAATTCATACGAGAGAAATAGGTTCGAAATAGACGGGTGAGCATGTCTGAACCGGATAGAAATAGTTCAACTCAAGATACAGAATGATCCGACGTGAGAGAAATTATTTCAAAAAAAATGTCAGAACCGTTAGGCAAAGATTACAAGAAAGAAGAAAAGGATAAACAATGTCACAGAGATTACAGAGGAAGATAATATTTAAAAATGAACTTGGAATGTCCCAACGGAGTTAAAATTAGTTTTATAATAAAGTACAGAGAAGGTACTCAAACGGTGAGAAATATCTATATCAAAATAGGGTAATGTCCGAACGGAGAAAAATAGTTCAAAAGACGTGAGAATGATCCGAACAGGGTAAGATAAATAAGTTCAAATAAAGACAGAATAGTTCAGTGAACTGAGGAATGAAATATTTCAAAAAGATCGAGGTAATTATCCGTGAGAACATGAGAAGAAACTAATGATTCAATAAGTAACGGAATGTCAGAACCGGAGAAATAGTTAAACAATAACGACGGAATGTCCGAACGGAGAATTAGTTCAATATAAAATAGACGGAATGATCCTGAGAATCAGGTGAGAGAATATAATAGTTAAATAAGACTGAGATATTGATCGTATAACGAGTGAGATAATAGTTACAAAAAGACGGTGAGAATTGTATCCCCCGAATAGAGAAATAGTTCAAAAAGACGGAAGGGTCTGAATACGGATGAAATATGAGTTTATAAAGACGGAATCAGAACGGAGAATAGTTTATCATATAAAATGAAACGGTATGTCCTCGAAACGGGATAGAAATAGTTCAAAAGACATAGAATTTACTGAATCGAGAGAGAAATAGTTTCAAAAAAATGGAATGTCCGAACGGAAGTAATTATAAGTTACAAAATAACGTTGAAAAATGAGTCCGAAAGAGAGAGAATAAAGTTATCAAAAAAAGAACTAGAGAAATGTATAAACGTAAAAGATAGAGAGAGTATTTAATAAAAGATAAAAAAACGTTCAAGTATGAATCCGATTAAGTTAAAGAAATTAAGACTTTCATTATTAAAAAAGAACTTGGAGAGAGAATGTTACGAGAACGGAGTATAATAGTTAATTAAAAGAAGATCGGAGCAATTGTTTCCTGAATTAAAAACAGGTAGAGAAAATAGTTAGATTTAATATGAGACGAGAAAATAGTCCGATACGGAGTAAATAGTTCTAAAAAAGAGACGATAGAATGAAAATAACACAGAGAACGGAGAAATTAATTGTTTCACAATATGAAACGTGAGTGAATGTCCGATTCCGAGATATATTTTAAAAAAAAGTTAAATCGAAATAGATCTCTAGAGAAATGAGACCGTATAACCAGGAGAGGAGTGAAAATAGTTAAATCGAAAAAAAGGGGACGAATGTCCAAACGGAGATATATATTAATAAATAAAAAGACGGAATGTCAAACGGAGAAATATCATTAAAGTATAAAAAATAAGATCAGGAAAAAAATAGATAACTCTGAAGAGATAATTTGTATCGAGACAGAATGTACCGAGAAAGGAGAAATGAGTTCAAAAACGACGGAATTCCGAACGGAGAATAGTTCACAAAGACCGAATGTCCGATACGGAGTAAATTAGTATCATAAAAATGGATGTCCGAACGAGAAATTAGTTATATTAAATAAGAACGGAGAAATGTCCGGACGGAGAAATAGTTCAAAAAAGACGGAATGTCCGAAAGGAGAAATAGTTCAAAAAGACTAGATATATAGTTACCTGAAACGGAGAGAAAAGTTCAACAAGACGGAATGTCCGATACGGAGAAAATAAGTTCAAAAAGACGGAATGTCCGAATAGGAGAAATAGTTCAAAAAGACGAATGATCCGATCAGGATAAAACGAGTTCGATAAAGTGACGTGACAGTCCGAACGGAGAAATAGTTCTATCAAAAAAAGTACTGAAATGTTACTTAGAAAATACGTATTCGATAAAGAACGGAATGTCCATATCGAAGAAATTATAGTTTATAATCAAAATAAGACACGTAGTAAAATGTCACGATAACTTAGAAAAAAATAGTTATTTCAAAATGAAAACGTCAGAATTTGAATTGTGAAATGTTTCCTCAATTTAGCAAAATATCCCGAACGGAGAAATACGTTCAAAAAGAACGGATGTCCGACGTGAAGTAAATAAGTTTCCATAAAGGATAGGAGATATATGTCCGAACTATATATATATATATATATATATATATTATATATATATATATAATATAATATATCTATCATATATTATATATAAGAAGTTATCAGCAGTTTTTGTCATCATTTACGTAATTCATTGTTTTTTTAACTACTAATAGGCAAAAAAATTCGAACCGCCGCCCCCCCCCGAAAACAAACCTTTTTTCCCCTTTTTTTTTTCCCTGTTTTTTTTCAGTTGTCCCCCCCGAAAAGAATCAAATTGAAGTTGAACCCTTGGTGTAGTTACACTTTTTTTTTTTTTGTTTAGATTTTTTTTTTTCATATCCCAACCGGTTTATTTTTTTTTTTTTTTAAATTAAATTTTCTTTTCTTAATTTCACCAGAACAATGCTAGTAAGGTATCATAAAAAAAAAAAAAAAAAAAAACGAAAAATAAAACCAAAAATAAACAAAAAAAATCGTCGATAAAACAAAGATGGCATCTCTCCCAATTTCGCATCTTTGGGAAAATTTCATAAAATGGATGAACAGAATAAAATTATAGTCAAAAATAAAAACATTATAAAAATCTTTTCATAGTGTGTTAGTCAGTATGCCACTTGGGATCTCGGTTATAGATATCATAACAAATCTATGTTGTAATTTTTTAGATTATAATTGATTGAATAATCAAAGCTTTCAAATAATTTTCGACAATCACATTGTAAAATTAGATCTCAAAAAAGTCGTGAAACCAATCTTTTTTTTTTTTTTTTTTTTTTTTTAATTTCTTCTTCGCTTTTCTTCAATATTAAAATTCAAAACAAAAAAACAGAAAGAAAATTTTTTGGAATCAATGTTTTAGAGAGCTCGGATATCACGCTTATCTTGGCTTTCAAATTTTTATGCAGGAATGAAGAAAAATTAGTGATCCAATTTCTCATTGCGAAGTGTTCCGCTAAAAGATTGACTAGTAATTTGGGCTTATTTCTAAGAAAAATGAAATTTAAAAAAAGGAAGGTTCGATTTCCCCTGGGAAATTTTTAGGGACACTGCAACCAAAATTGTGAAAACCGAAACCGAAATATTGACAAAGCAATATATATATATATATATATATCTATAGTATAATATATATATCTATATGCTATATATATTATATATATATATTATATATATATATATATATATATATATATATATATATATTATATATATTATATAATATATATATATAATATATATAAACTATCATATATATATTATAATATATATATATACTATATATATTATATAATACGAGATGAGCGAGAGAGGAGAGAGATCGCCAATAATTTTTAAGTGGCTTTTTTGTTTTTTTTTTGTTTTTTTCACAAAAAAACTTCCGCTTTGCCCCCCAAAAACAATTTTTTTTAAAAAAAAAAAACACAAGTAGTTTTTTTTTTTTTTTTTTTTTTTTTTTTTTATTTATTTTTTTTTTAACTTTATTCTTGGTCCGAATTTGATGGAACAAACACCATAATAAGAAGAAACTCGCATAATCACCTCCAAATCTGCAATGAAATTTTAAACATCGGCTCAATAAGAAAAGAAAGTTATCTCATTTCCATCTTTCGACACAAAAAAAAAAAAAAAAGATAATTTTGTAATAAACAAACTCAGCCGAATCGTGATAAACTTCATAAACCAACAAAGACCAATCAGTACGCGCGAACCATTTTAAAATATATTATAAGAAATGAAATAGAGTTGAAAATGTTGAAAATAATGAAAAGATTATAAAACAAAACTTGGAAAAAAGAAAATACTATCCCAAAAACATTTAAAAAGAAAATTAAATTAAAAATGGCTTTATAATTTCTGTAACCGTACAGAACAAAAAGAATTGTTTGTGTGCAAAGATCTTGTTTTTTGTGTGATAAAATTTATGTAATGAATTCAGTTACAGTAAAGTACCCGCCTTTATGTATAGTATTTTTTTTAACTATCGGAAATATTTATATGTTAAATTCTCTTCATTTATTCATAAATTTTTTTTCATTAAAGTGTTTGGCAATCATTGCACTGAGATCTTTAAGTTTTTGGGAAAAACATTTATTTTTTAAGAAATATTTTATAAAACTTAATTATTAATAATAACTTTATTTTTGACTTACGTATCGCCAAATTTAATCGAGATGATGAAGAGTGGAGGAATTAGCAGCTCATTTTTCTGTGTTCGTTTTATTCTTTTCGCTTTTGAAAATGTCGTCTGCTTCAATAATGCTTAATATTGACGAGTTTTCAAAGTCAACAATTGTTGGAATTTCATCATATTTTTTAGACGAATTATGAGATTTAAGATAGTTTAATTCAAGAATATTCGAATCAATTTTTGTTCAACGTATTCATTAAAATATGAATTCTATTTTGATTAAATTAAGATACCATCATTAGGTAAGGAACGACCCATCACCTTAGTGTATAATTTTTAAGATGACTTGCTTGTTGATTGGTGTTTTAGGTTCAGATTTTAAAATGCTGATTTTTTCTCATTCATTATTTTATTCAATATTTGAAGCAATTTTATTCTTTCTTCATATTTTGCTTTTAAGGTCGAATTCTCCTTTCTCCTCTCCGACTGAAGAGAATTATTTTCGTTACCAAATTTTTTCTTGACTTCCAAATTATTGTTTTGATATTTACTGTTATTTTTCTTTCTGTTGACTTGAAATTTAGAAATAAGCTCTGAATATATATATAAATATATATATTATATATAAATTATATAATATATACTATATATTATATATATACTATATATATATATATATATTATAGTATATATATATATAAGTAATATAAGATATATATATATATATATATATTATATATATATATTTATATACTATTATTATACTATATATATATATATATATTATATTCTATTTTATATATATATCGATTCCGGGATAAGCAAATATAGTATAAATTTAGAAACTAGGAATTAGGAAGGTAATAGCTTTAATAAACAGTGTCGCTGGTGCAAATAACACGAGTCAGTCAGAGGTAAAAAAAAAAGGCCAATGAGTTTATATTAAGGGGGAAGAAAATGGAGTGCCCACTCCATGCTAGAGAGGTTAATCTCGGTTACCCGTTTTACAAGCTCCGAAGAAACATTCCACAGAAGTAGGAATCATTACGTAGGAATTCAAAAAATTACAATCTCAAATCCAACCATTCTGCAGCATCAAAATACCTCAATGTTTCCTTTACGAACAAAGAATAGAGAGGGGAGGCGTTCCTGCAAAGGATGTGAAGAAAAACCGAAATTTGATATACGAAATAATGTAATTTGACGACCCCAGGTGAAAAGAGGTTAACAGGGTATGTCAATATGTTGGAAGCTAGGAAAATGTCTATTTACATTAGCATGTTGGAATCGTCACTAACCCAAAAATTAAATTTTAAAGCAAAAGCAGACCAGGGAATGTGCTCTAATACGAAGTGAGATTGCCGAAGAGTGAGTATTGCCAACAAATTTAAAGAAAAATAAGCAATACACAAAAGTTTAGATGACGATTGGCAAGAGAATTGAAGTCATTAGAAAGAAAATTCGAAAGACTCTAAATTGTTAGCTCAAGAACAGTTGCCATCTTACATGTATACATAATTCATCGGACTTTATATAAAAATTGACGATAAACACAGAATTAAAAAACCGAGTCAATGTTCTAAACATCCGAGTTTGAGGTAAGAATATGAGGCAGTTTGTTAGATAATGGTTGGTGTTATTCGACTGAGGGGTACATACATATCAGAGGCGACTCCTATACTCGTGCTGCTCTTGCTTAGCACAATTTAACATTATAGAAATAAACGAGCTTTTACAAATTTCATAACTCGATAAGGAAATCACTTAAGACCGATGCAACCACCGGTGCAGGTGCTGTGCGGTGCAGCGGCGACCGGTGCAGAGAGAAAACGACGGCGGCAGGTGAGGATGAAACCGAGCCATCAGGTGACATTGAAACCGAAGAGCCTTACCTAATTAGCGACCCGTTCAAAAGGGATACAATAATCATGGACTAAGAAAATTGACAGGTCAATTTTCTAAATTAACCTATTCCCCCCTTTCCCTAAGGAGGATCTTTCCCATTACTCATATCATATATATATATATAATATCTAGTATATAATATATATATATATATATATATATATATATCTAATAGATGTATATATATATAGTATATATAATATATATATATATATAATATATATATATATATATATATATATATATATATATATATATATATATATATATATATATATAACCGCAATTGATTTTACAAGCAAAAGATATTACTGGAATTATATAAATTATCTCCTCCGGGATTGGAACCCACGCGTGATGCGAACGAGAACAATAACACTTGTTTGTGACATGTGAGATGACTATGTATATTTTAAGTAATATCTATATCATCTATTTTTCTACGTTGAATTCATAATCTGCAATCCGTTTTCGCATATCACGTCTAGTTTTTCCCTACAGCATATTTTATGTTAATTAATTAATGCATTTTTTATTTTTTTAATGCTGATTTTTGTTCTAACGCTGTAATAACTATTTTTTCAGGAAATTTTCTTACATAACTATATTGTTTATTAAAAAGTTAACAGAGAACTGGGTGTTATAAGATTATTATAGCTATTAATTAGTTTAACAACTATAAGAAACTATTATGAAGATTACTATAGCTATTTATTGGTTTATAAAATTTATCATGAATAGATGCTGCAAAAATAACACAAATAGATTTTGTTACATATATGGCAAATTGTGTTAGCTGGGCAACAATCTTGCATTACACCATTTGTAAAGATCTGCTATGATGCCTATTTTGGCCATAAATTTGGCGATCAAGATAAAGGCTATGCTCCTGACATATCTTGCCAAACATGTGTTGGATACTTATGACTATGCAGCAAAGGAATCGTGAAGGCATTACCATTTGGTATACCTATGGTGTGGAGGGAAGGAAAGGATCATGTAAAAGATTGCTACTTTTGTATAACAAACGTACAAGGTAAGTAAATTGGGGTAATGATATTTTAACTTTCAAACACACACTCATGCACAATTTCTGAGCACTCATGTCTCTCCTCTCCAAATTTAATAAATATCTATCTGTTGTATCAGGAGTAAACAAGAAAAACAAGCACAGCTGTTAAATACCCAGATGTGCCCTCTGCTATAAAACCAATTCCCCATGGACCAGGTATTCCAGTTCCAGACGTACCTCAAAGCTTGAATCTGGATAAAGTTAGTGATGATGAGATAAGCAATGAGGACAACTCTGAAGCATTCATTCTACCTTCATCTGGTTTCAATGAGCCAAAACCATTAACACAAGCACAGCCCAATGATCTCACAAGAGATTTTGGCTCTCGTGTTAGAGAGAGAGAACAATTTACTGGCACCAGAAACAACATTTTACTGGTACAAAAATAGGGATCAAGAATTCAGGCAGTTCTTTTCTCTTCATGAAAATTGATATTTGGTATATTGCTCGGAAAATAAGGTAAACCATCTGAATGGAGACTATTTATAGACTCATCAAGTAGAAGTCTCAAAGCTGTACTCTTACATAATGGTAATTTTCTTGGTTCTGTTCCAGTTGGCTATTCTATCCAACTGATTGAAAATTATGACAATATGAAAACTCTTCTTGATGCCCTCAAATACAACGATCATCATTGGAGAGTCTGTTGTGATTTCAAGGTACGTTAGAGTAAATTTTATTTTTCTTGACACAAAACTATTAGAGATTAAATTGTTACAAATTAATGAAATGCAATGATGCAAAAACTCAAGAAAGACAAATTTACTTAGCTTCTTTAATTTTCACAGGTTATCTCTCTGGTATTAGGAATGCAAGGAGGTTACATCAAGCATCCCTGCTTTCTTTGTTTGTGGGATAGTCGGGCAGACGACAAACATTTTAAACAACATGAATGGCCAGCTCTAAAATCTTTAAACCTGAATTTCCAAATGTCATTGCTAACCCATTGATTGATCAATGGGTTAGCTAGGTTTGATGAAAAATCTTGTTAAGGCAATGAATATGCAGAAACAAGCTTTTCTTTATATATATATATATATATATATATATATATATATATATATTATATATATAATTATATATATATATATTTCTATATATATAAAAAAAATATATATATAAATATAAAAAAAATTAATATATATATAATATATATATATATATATATATATATATATATATATATATATATATATATATATATATAGTATATATATATCTATATATTAATATATATATATATATATATATATATATATATATATATATATATATATATATATATATATATATATATATATATATATATATATATATATATATATATATATATATATATATATATATATAATTATATATATATATATATATATATATATATATATATATATATATATTATAATATATATATATATATATATATATATATATATATCCACACATAAGTGAAGCAAAATTGAATGCAGGAATTTTTTATGGTCCTCAGATTAGAAGGTAAATGAAAGATCCTGCCTGATTTTGAAAAGACCATGGACGAAATAAGAAAATGGAAAGCTTGAAATTGATTTTAAATTAATTACTAGTAAATTTTTAGGAAAGCATCGAAGTCCCGGGTATAAAGCCATTGTTAGCAATCTCTTGAAAAGCATTAAGAACCTTGGAGCTCGTATGTGCATAAAACTGCATTTTTTGGGCTCTCACTTGGATTATTTTTCAGAAAATTGTAGGGTTTACAGTGAGGAACACGGAGAAAGGTTTCACCAGGATATCCAAACAATGGAAGAAAGGTATCAAGGTCGCTAGGACATAAACATAATGACTGACTACTGCTTGTGTTTGAAAAGGAATAAAAAACCTGGAACGAAAGAAAAAACCCGACCCCCTTTTTTTTTTTTTTCCCCCAATAAAAAAAAACAAAGAAAAAAAAACGAAAAAAAGGCCCGAATTTTTTTTTTTTTTTTTTTTTTTTTTTTAATTAGTTTTTTTTAAAAATAGTCCACATGTGTGGCATGACTTAACAAATCATAATAAATAAAAAGTTAAAAAACCTTTGGATGTAATTCATGTAATATTAACAATCATGGTATAAGAGGCACACATTTTTGAAAGAAATAATGATATCCCTTAAAATTTTCCAGTAATTTCATAAAATTCCATTTTTTTATTTCTTTATAGTAAAAAGTTACATTGCATTTTTATTTTATTTTTTACATTTTATTTAATTCCAGTTTCGTTTTGAAGAGTCTTTAGCAGTTGCAATACCTTGCACCAAGCTGTCTATTCATGAAATAAGCAAAAAGGAAACGTAAGATAAAGAACAGATTATAAGAAATAAAAATTTCTTACATACCAGGAAAATTTTTCCTGGTAGTAAGAAAAATAATATTATTTTCGTGATTAGCGGGGTCAATTCCTATAGAATTCGTTGAAAAACATCAGACATCGCAATTTTCTTTTTTCAAACGCAGACCAGTGAATTCGGCCATTCCACGTTGCTGAATTGTTATGGATATAGGTTATTGTTTTAGTTCGCAACATGAGTAGGTTCGAATCGCGGCGGAGAAACTTTCTTTACTTTTCAGAACGGGGAAATGTCCTTTTATATTTGTTTCACACACACACACACACACATAGAGACACACACACGAACACACGCAACCACACACACAATCACACACACATACACACACACATACACACACCACACACACACACACACACTCCGACACGACAACACATCCAACAAACAAAACTCTAATGATAAAAAAACCATACAGATAAATATTTTTTTTAAAAAATTAAAATTAATATCTATATATATATATCAATATAATATATGTATATATATATATATATAATATAATTATTATTAAAAATAAATTTTTAAAAATATTATATATATATATATATATATATAACACCTTATGTTTTATTTTGGCTTCCTTCCTTGCTTTCTCCTTGATGATGAGTTGTTGTTTCCTAGAAAGAATATATATATATAATATATATATATATATATTATATTATATATATATATATATATATATGTTTCCTCCATAGTGCTAGGTATATATATATATATATAATATATATATATATATATATATATTGGAGTTTTAGCTAACACGTGACACTGCAGGGTTGCACGAGTAGCGTTTCGGCGATTTTTCGATATCTGTCTTTTTATGTAACTTCCCTTTAAAGGAGTAGTGCCTATATATATATTATATATATATATTATTATACATATATATATATATATATAATAATAATATATATATATATATTATATATATATATATATAATATATATATATATATATATGATATAATAAACCAAGCCTTCTCTGAGAGTTAGGGCACATATATCCATTCCTTTGGTTAACGCTATACTACTCATGTTACCCCTTATACCAAGTTTTAATCTGTGTTTCATTGATTAGTAATTTCAAAGATCATGTTTATTAGTTTTTCAGGTTCTTACTGAAGGCAAAAATTTAAGTTTTTTGAATTTAATTCGTAATTTTGCTGGTATCCCAATAATTTTTAAATAATGATTAGCACATGGAGTATACATTTTTTTTCTAACCTATGTTTTTCCGATGTTGATTCAACTTAATTGAATGATTGGTTAAATTAGATAGTAATATATTGCTTATATGCGATTCATGGGGGGGGGGGGGGGGTTTTTTAAAAAAGTTTTTTTTTGGGGGGAAAAAAAAAAAAAAATATTGTTTACATCAGCCCAACCTAACCTAACTAACTAAACCTAACATAGTCTAAACCTAACCTAACCTAACCTAATCTAATCTAATCTAACCTAACCTAACCTCACATAACAACATAACATAACATACCCTAACCTAATATAATCTAACATAACCTAACATTACCTGGCCTGACATGAGGTGACCTAACCTAAAGGCGGCTCCACATATGCGGAGTTTGTCGAACCCTTTGCCAAACTCCAAATGTGTGTATAGGTCATTTTAGCAAGCTTTGCTCATTTGCTTGCTTGGCCAAATACACAAAATCTTTTTCCACAAGCGATGGAAAAGATTTGTGTATTTGGCAAACCAAGTAAATTAGCAAAGCTCTGCCAAAAATGACCCATACACACATGGGGTGTTTGCCAAAGGGTTCGACAAACTCCGCATGTGTGGAGCCGCCTTAACCTAACCTAACGTAAATACAGATTTTCGTGGTGGAACGTACTCACAGTTTCTCAGATTATTTAGCCTCGGACAGAAACTTTTCACATTTATGCTTTATTACTCTCAGATGTAAGTAAATATAGCATGCAATTTAGTTTAATTTAATTAATTTATTAGAACTCGCTTGAACGAATAACTTATGCTGAAATAATGTTAACAAAATATATTTCTATTAAATTTTAGTAGAAATAGTATTAATTTATAGCTTTATTAAATTATAGTAATAACTTTCGTAAAATAAACTATTATAAAGTTCAAATATAGCCTTAAAATAAATATTTAAAAAAAATGGTAATAAGACCGAACGAAGACAATTTGACAAATATGGACTGTCAGGATTTTTGACTAATTTAAAATAGCAGTTTGAATTATGAGTTAGTTATAAGAAATCATTTATTGTTAAATTATTAGTTATAAGAATTAATTTAATATTGCACACAATAATAAAAGAAAAATTATCTAATTTTAATTGGACAGCTTTCTAATTTCAAATTTCAAATCAGAATCAGAATTTTGCTATTATATATATATATATATATATATATATATATATATATATATTATATATAGTATATATATATATATATATATATATATATATATATATATATATATATATATATATATATATATATATATATATATATATAATATATATATATATATATATATAATTTCATTCTCACCACATTAAACCTCAATCCCGAGATCGGAAATTGGTCAGGGAAAGTATATGTATGGTTTCTGACCAAGTGGTATATATTATTTAATTGCAAGGACATTAAGGTTCGATAGCAAGCCATACTTCAGCGCAACGCAGTCGGGGTGCTTGCCACCGCAAGCGTGTGTTCGCATCCTAATACGTTCCATTTTCCGAGTAGTAAATCGAAGCACGTTGCTGGCTTCTCATGCGTTTCAATGTTTGCTACTAATCAACTGAGCAGTTCATCGCTCAGGCCGAACCACCCTCCCATGGCTGCGTAGCTGTATTTTGCCATATCAGCTAGTGCAATATTTTTTCTGTTTGTAAAGCCATCTCACAAAAAAAATGCTTTTACGGACAGTAAAACACTGGCTGTGGAACCTTAGCCTTACCACCAAACATTTCTCCCTTGCAACTTTTCAGCACCCCTAACCACTTCTCCTCTGCACCGTTTCAGCATAATGTCTATTTTCATTTCATTTGTAAGGTTTCCTCAGAAACTATAAAATAATAAATTATAAATTATATTAAAAATGTACACTAAATTTTAATATATTATATAGTTCAATATTTTTATAAGTATTATTTCAATATATTTATAAAATTCTCACTCAGCAATAATTTCTCTATTTTCTGAAAAAAGTGTTACAAAAGATTCACATATACATAGATGTAATTGAAGAGGTATTTTTTGACACATATATTGCCTTGGTTCGTATAATAAAAATTTCATAGTATGTAATTACGCAGCATTAATTAATTTACCTTCATTATACTCATTTAAATTCATATTATTCAAAATGTCACTTTGTTCAGTAAATTGTGATTGAATTTATTATTATTATTATTATTATTATTATTATTATTATTATTATTATTATTATTATTATTATTATTATTATTATTATTATTATTATTATTATTATTATTATTATTATTATTATTATTATTATTATTATTATTATTATTATTATTATTATTATTATTATTATTATTATTATTATTATTATTATTATTTTGCAAAATTTTTCCAAGTTCCTAAAAACCTTCCTAACATTTTAGCTAATTTTCTTCAGGACAATTCTGAAATAAAACAAAATAGATAATAAAATTCTCATAGAAAATATCTTTAACTCCTTTTACGTGAGATACGATCATGGCATATGTGCCATTTTTTTTTTTGTTTTTTAAAAGATCACAAATCCCCCCACAAAATCCCAATAAAAAAAACGTTCAACAATTTATTCACAAACTTGCAGAAGCAATTCTCAAGCTAAAATTTCATATGAGAATGGGCATAAACAAATAAATTTAAATTTTTAGATGTAAAAATGAAATTAAATTAACTATGGGCAGGCAATTGAAAGAGATACTCTAACTTCCAGTCTTCAAGGTAATTGGAGTCTATTATGAATTGTTTGTTACAATATGTTCTGTCTCTTAAATAACTTTTTAATAGACATTTATAAACAAAGTCCGCAAAAATGATACATCTAATTGGAGCTCTTTGATAAAGAAATAAAAAGAATATGGTAAGCTAATAATTTAAATAATGGTTTTCCTCAATATTTAATTAAGAGACAAAATGCTGAACAAACATATTAAAGACAAGCAAACAATAATGAATAATTTGATATTCTATTACAAGAGCGAAGTGTTGGTCCAATAAATAAGGAGTCAAAATTTAAAATTATTTAAAAAAAAAAATTATATAAAACGCAACAATAATGAAACCATCACTATAAGAAGTTATTTTAAGCCTGAAAAATTATCTTCTTGTTTTATGTGCTCATGGTGCCCCACTGCAGGGAAATGTAACCAACCGTCTGTACCACAATTTTTTTTTTTTCCCTTAAAAAAAAAAAAAATTTTTTTGGGGGCCCAATTGAAAAAAAACAAAAAAGAGTGGATGAAGCGCCACTTTTTTTTGCATTGTTAAACGATTTTAGGATTACATCTTTCGTCTATAACCAGTTGTACATCGACGCAACGTGAGATACACCATATGCTGCGGTAAGACATATGCATCCGAAGAGAATCCCTTCAGACAACGAAATAGAAAGAGTGAATTGTGTGTTCTGATCTTAGATTCTTATATGGAAGAAATCGAAGACCATAGGACCTTGCTGCGATTAATATCTAAAATATAATGAAATGTCCGAGCCCACCTTAAGTTGGGTACGATTTTTATCGTGTTGTGGATGTTTTAAGAAGGGTAAAGAACAAGGACCCACGATTTAAATTCTATAACTTCGACATTCCATTTTCGTGTATTTTAAATTATAATTATAATCTTACCTATTATAAATGTGGTAATTGTATTATTTTAATCTTAAATTTGGCTTCGTTGTTAGATAGTCATATCCTTGAAAATGTCTAACGTGAGCGGACGAAGGCTCGGATTGTTTCAGAAAGCAATAATTTTGTTTTATTCAAGAAGCTGTTCTGAAGAAAATTAACGAAAATGTTAGGAAGGTTTTTTAGGAAATTTGAAAATTTTGGCAAATATTATATTAAGACAGATGCTGATTTATCGTTTCCATCATAATGTTTATTTTTATTATTATTATTATTATTATTATTATTATTATTTATTATTATTATTATTATTATTATTATTATTATTATTTATTCTTATGGTTATTATTATATTATTATTATTATTATATTATTATTTTAATTATATTAATTATTTTAATTATTTTAATTATTACTATTATTACTATTATTATTATTATTATTATTATTATTATTATTATTATTATTATTATTATTATTATTATTATTATTATTATTATTATTATTATTATTATTATTATTATTATTATTATTATTATTATTATTATTAATTAATCATTACTATTATTATTATTATTATTATTATTATTATTATTATTATTATTATTATTAATATTATTATTATTATTATTATTATTATAATTATTATTATTATTATAATATTATTAGTAATAAAATTATTATTAATCATAATTATTATTATTATTTATATTATTATTATTATTATTATTATTATTATTATTATTATTATTATTATTATTGTTATTATTATTATTATTACTATTATTATTATTTATTTTATTATTATTCTTATTAATTATTATTATTACTCTTATTATTATTAATTTTGATATTATTTTTTTAAAAATTATTTTAATAAAAAAAAAATTTAAAATTTAAAAATTTTAAAAATTTCCCCCTAAAATCAAAAAAAAAATTTTTTTTTTTTAATTTTTTGTTTTTTTTGAGAATAAATTTGGTTTTTTTTTTTTTATTATTTCTATAGTAGTTTTGCCAATTATTTATTATTATTATTATTATTATTATATTATTTATTATTTTATTCTTATTATTCTTTATTATTATTATTCTTATTATTATTTATTATTATTATTTATATTATTATTATTATTATTTTTTTTTAATTTTTTTTAAATTTTAATTTTGTATTAAAAAAATTTTTTTATTTTTATTTTTTTTTTAAAATTAATTTTTAAATTTATTATTAAAAAAGAAAATTAAATAAAAAAATTAAATAAACTGAAAAGTTTTTTTTTTTCATTATATACCTTAATATTATTATTATTATTAGTTATTTATTATTATTATTATTAGTAATTGGTTATTATTAAATTATTATTATTATTATTATTATTATTATTATTATTATTATTATTATTATTATTATTATTATTATTATTATTATTATTATTATTATTATTATTATTATTATTATTTATTATTATTTTTCTTATTATTCTTCATTAATTATTATTATTGATTATTATTGATTATTGTTATTATTATTATTATTATTATTATTTTATTATTATTTTATTAATTATTTTATTATTATTATTATTATTATTTTATTATTTTTAGCATTATTATATTATTATTATTAATCCTTTTTTATATTCCATAACTTAAAATAATTTAATTAGTTTTAGCAGTCACACATTGTATAATTTCGCTTCTCAACATATGGGAAAGTTTCAGTTTTCTATCACTTCTTTTACGGTTGTAGCAAGTTTGTGGCAAGATTTGAAATTTCTCCATATTTATTAAGTGGGTTTTCCTTCTTCAATAGAAGGTGAGAAACATTTCCCCCCCCCCCCCCTTTTTTTTCCCCCTCCCTCCCCCACAATTTTTTGCCCCCGCTCTTTTCCCCATAAACAGGGGGGATTGCTGGTTTTTGTTTTGGGGGGTTTTGGGGGGAATAATTTAACGAAAAGCATATGGGGTGTTGGATAGATTATATACTTTCAATAAATTTAAAAGTTTCATAAAGTTAAAAAAATTTTTAATTTAATTAAATTATATTTTTAAAAAAAGTAAAGATTTAATAAAAGTAAAAAAAATTAAAATAAGTAATTTTTTTTTTAAAATTTATAAAAAAAAAAATAAAAGTTAATTTAAAAAAATTTTTAAAAAATTTATAAAAAAAAAAAATTTTATATTCTATTTTATCTATACATATATATTATCATCTTATATATACATATATGAGTATACGTATATATATATAACTACTACTACTATTTATATATATACTATTTATATATACTATATATTAAGTATCCCTGTATATCATAGGGTTATATATGAATATACCTATCAGATGAGGTATCTATACTAGTATATATATATTTATATATATATATTATAGGTATATGATATATATATATATATATATATATATATATATATATTATATATGTAAATAATTTTGGAATTAATATTTGGTTTTTTAACTTATATTATTATTATTATATTATTATTATTATTATTATTATTATTATTAATTATTATTATTATGATTATTATTTATTATTATTATTATTATTATCGTTCATAACTTGTGAATCCAAGAAATATTGTTACTATTCTTTTAATTAATATTATTATGATTTTTATTATTCTTATATATTATTATTATTATTATTATTATTATTATTATTATTATTATTATTATTATTATTATTATTATTATTATTATTATTGTTATTATATTATTATTATTTTTATTATTATTATTATTATTATTATTATTATTATTATTTTTATTATTATTGTTATTATTATTATTATTATTATTATTATTATTATTATTATATTTTCATTAATATTGTTATTATTATTATTATTACTTATTATTATTATTTATGTATTATCAATTTTTACTTTTTCATGTACGAATCTAATTTATTAAATTAAAGCACTGCTATGATTTTTTTTATTATTATTATTATTATTATTATTTTTATTATTATTATTATTATTATTATTATTATTATTATTATTATTATTATTATTATTATTATTATTATTATTATTATTATTATTATTATTATTATTATTAATTATTATTATATTATTATTAATTAATTATTATTATTATTATATTATTATTATTATTATTATTATTATTATTTTTTGGACTAACCACTATTTTACGAAATGGATATTTACTACCGTTTTGACCGATTAGAGTTGGAAAGAATCGAAGCAAGAAGGAAACTATATGTTTGGTGTTTAGTTAAACAGTTGGAATAAATCTACAGAGTCTAGAGCTTTTAAAAGAAAGGTTTTATTTTCTTCTGTTACATGAGAAAGATTGATATTGTATTCGTGGGCACATGATATGTTAGTGGCATCTTGCAGAAAATTGGAGTGAGCTACAGTAAAGTTCATGCAACCGACAGTTTTAATTGTCTGTCCAAGAATGTCTAATAATCTCTTTCCTGAGATATTGTATACCATCGTATATCCATTGTTCGAGAGTGAGAACAGAACCCTAAGAGAAAACCAAGCTTTTTGTCACCAATATAACATAATAAAATATAGCATAGCATAACTGATTATAACACACCCCAAAAATTATTTCTCCTACTCCACCCAAAGCCTGGATTGCGGGACCGGAGTCGCGATGCCCCAAGATTTTAGGTGTAGCCAGAGTTGGAGGAAATGAATTTTTCTTGGTGATTCCGGAGTCGGAGCCTGCAAAAAATTGAACCGACTCCAGAGCCCTAGTTAAAACGTACAGTGGCTCCTGCCTCGCAGTTCTGATTGAAATATAAACCAAATTAAGACAGTTGCAACGTTTCACACATCAAAAATTAAAAATATCATAAAATTACGTACCTTGTAAGAGCTGTTGTTCGATTCAACTTCAGGTCGATTTTTAACCATGTCCACTGATTTACCATAACTAATTTGCTTTTCAAAAGCAAACAGAAAAATTATACCGATGATTATTTTTGAAACAAATTTCATTTTGGAAATGTCGAATTTCTATCATTCTTTTAATAGTACTGAAATTTAATTTCTAAAACATTTATTGTATATATGAAAGCATTTTTACGTAGCAATGTATAAAAACATTTTCCTCGTTTCACTTCATATTTTTGCTTAGTCTGTTACATTTCACACTTTTTATATTACATTACTCTTTATTATCCTTATTTATTATTATTTATTCACTTTTTTGTTTCTTCATAAATTTACAATATCTTTTACCCGTTCATAAGCATTAATTTACATTTGATGAATATTTTGAACTTGTCAACTGAAAATATAAACACATTATAGGCCTAAAAAAATCGCAGTTTTCTGCAAAATTATTATTTAAAATTTGAAACAATAAAATTAATTAGTATTATAACCAAAGTATATTGGAATGTTTCAAAGAATCTCTAATTAATTAATTACTCGCTGATTATTATTATTATTATTATTATTATTATTAATTATTATTATTATTATTTATTATTATTATTATGTATTATTATTTTAAACATTATAAAAAAAAATTTTATTTATTAAAAAAAATTTTAAAAATTTTAAATTTAATTAATTTAATTATTTAAAATTTTATTTATTTTTTTATTATTATTATTATTATTAATTATTATTATTATTATTATTATTCTTATTGTTGGTGGGAGGGTGTGACGGACCGGTACCCGAGGGAATGGT
>JABUQX010002165.1:30000-31353 GCA_015478945.1 Trachelipus rathkii | reverse complement strand
TTTTTTGATTCCAATTCATATCTCCACTTTCACTATATAATCAATTCCTTTCAATATAAATACAGAAATTTTGTTAAACATATGTATGTGTATATATATGTATGATGTATTATGTATGCAGAATATGATGTAAAATATATGGAGTATCCAATGCTTACACTCCCGTAACAGGGCCATAGCATGAAAATCTTATTGCTTGAGATTAAGAAAAATATAATATATATATAATAATATAAAATAATATAAATATATATAATAATATATATAATAATATAATATTATTATATATATAAAATATATATATATATAGTATATATATATATATATTATATATACTTTGAATAAAAGTAAATAGAAGAAAAAGAATAAAAAAATAATTGAGCAGAAATTTCAAAATATTAAAAAAGGGTAAGATGTTATATATATATATATATATAATATATATATATCATATATATATATATATATATATTATATAATTATATATAATGATATATATATATATATTATATATATATATATATTATATATAATATATATATATAGATTAGATATATATATATATATATATATAATATAATATTATATAAATATATATATTATATATATAATATATATATTAATATAATATATAAATATATATAATATAATAGTATTAGTATAGTATATATATCGGATTGAGTTCCTCGACTCGGGATTGAGTCTATAGTGGTTGAGAATAAATGAAATATTATAATATTTATATATAATAATAATATATAGATATATATTATATATTATATATATATATATATATATATATAATAATATATAATATATTATAAACACCTCATTATAGCAAGATCTGTTAGTATTTCTTCCCCTGCAAAATTGAGAAAGCATGTTTTGAGCTTTCCCTGCATTAGTTGAGAAATATCTTTCTGGAGTGCACATTGTTAGTTAGATAGGTGCTAGAAACCTTGACTATCCAATGTGGCTGTATAGATTCAAGTTTATTTACATAATTCGTAAAATTTTTAATAGATATCAACGGAATCATTTTACTAAGATTGGTTAAGTGTGGATCTCTTTAACTGGTTTGGAAAAAATATCAAGAAATGGAATTTCTATTGCTTCATTTCTTTTCGTATTACATTTCTTCATTAACAGAAAACATAAGTTCTGTTGCATCTTCCGCAATGGTTGAAAAATTTTCATCGATATTTGCTCGAAAACCTTTTGGAAAAAGCATCACTTTTTTAATATGATAAGAGGAGTCGGTGTCACTAATGACGGAGACTGCGATATGAAAGAGTGAATGAAGGAGAGCAAAGTTCAAATCATAAGTAAATTAATAAGCAATTTGCTCGTGAT
>JABUQX010002165.1:22500-25000 GCA_015478945.1 Trachelipus rathkii | reverse complement strand
TATATATATAATATTATATAATATATTTATAATATATATAATTATATATATATATATATTATTATTATTATATATAATTATTATATTATTATATATTATTAATATATTATTTTATTATATATATTATAATATTATATTATTATTATTATTATTATTATATCCAACCCGTCTTCCACATTAACTACGGTGGTTGGTGTCGGTTGTAAATCGTCGGAAGCGCTGTTCACTTATTTCATTGTTTCCAGTTGTCAATTAATGCAGCCCTTAACGAAACTACTTAATGGACCTACTTTTATCCAAGTATCCTATCATCTATAATCTATTACTTAAATCCATTACTAATCCCCGTTGCATTAATAAGCTCTTTGCTCGATCCAAACATCTTCCATTTGGGTTTATTGGGTTGTATTATTTTGCCTCCACTTCGGCATTAAAAAACCTTTCTAGCTTAAATTCTATTATATTTCCATTCGTAAGCACGTGTCCATGCCATCTTATCACTTTGATTAGTTCTTTCCATCATATATTTATCCTATCTTCACATATTACTTATCTTTCCGTTTTAATTCTATCTCTTCACTTATGTTTCAGCAAACCATAAAATTTAGTCTTCAAAACTTTAACACTTTTTAATTTTATTTAAAGTTTAAATTCACACGTCTCACATCCTATACAGAACAGTTGGACAATGTACACTCAAAAACAATTATTATTACCTTATTGTTAAAATTTCCCTTTTTTCCATAATTCTTAAGGATACTTAAATTCTTTCACTTGAGAACCCTATAGTCAATCCTCTTCTATCATACCTCCAAAAGCCTTAATATCCATTCCAAAGTACCTAAAAACTGCAGTCTCTGTTAGGTATTCCTTATTCATCTTTATGAGATCAAACCCAGTTTTGAGAAATCGTCTCTTTGGATTTTGTCTAATTTTTTAAACTTCACTTTTAGCAGGATTAATTTCTAGTCCTTTTCCTTGTCACACTCGTTCAAACTCAAGCATCAAATCACGCAGTTTTTCATTTATATCACAACCGCCACATTATCGTCAGAAGAGTAAAACGCTAATCTCCAAATTATCCTGATGCAAATAACATACCAGCTTCTTTCCCAATTCTACCTAAATCCCTAGCTACTATATCTATAAAGATATTAAACAACCAAGAAGATATAACACAACCTTGTCTCTGAATCACTCCTACTTTAAAGGCTTTAACCGAATTTAACAACAAATTATTTATTCCGTAACTTTCTAATGCTCACCCCAACTTCCTTCTTTGCACTCTATCACAAGCTTTTTCCAAATCAAGAAAGCATGCCAAAACGTCTTTATTCTTTTTTGAGAACTACTCTGCCAGTATTTTGAAGATAAACACATGATCCACACATCCTCGATCATCCCAAGAGCCACATTGTTCTTCTCCAATCTGTTTATCCGTAATACCTTAGATTTTTTCATTAAATTTTGTCCATATACTTTACTTACAAAACTCGATAAACTTATTCCTCTATAGTTAGAACACTCATTTTTGTCCCTCTTACCCTTATAAATTAGTGCATGACAGGAGTCTTGTAAATCTTATGGTACCTCACACCCTTCCTAGCAAACATTAAATAATCTCCTTAGCTACTCCATGGCACAATTACCTACTTTTCTTAACACTTTTACTTATTTGGAATCCAAACCCGAGGATTTTCCTCCTCTCGTTTCCCTCAAATCATTCACGACTTCATTCTTTGAAATATATCCCACATTTTTACACCCAATCTCTTCCACCCTAATATTATCTACTACTATAACTTGTCTTCTCTCCTTATATTCCTCTACCTTCACAGCATTAAGTAATTCCTGAAAGTGTTTCATCCATCTTTCATCAACTTCTGTATCATCCTGACCCAAATTTCCATTCAGTCTTTCTACAATTTATAACATCATCTTTCTTAATTCGAGCCCATTTCATATCCTTCCAAAATAGTTTACTTCTTTTAAGATAGTTTTTAACTATCTTCCCTATATATATTTATATATATATATATATATATAATATAATATAATAAATATATATAATATACTAATATATATATATATATAATAAATATATATTATATATATAATATATATATAACATAGACATTAATATATATATAATACTATATATATATATATGATATTATATATAAGTATATATATATAATATTATATATGTATAATTATAGATAATATATATATATAAATATATAATATATATATATAATATATATATATTATATATATAAATATATATATTATATATATATATATAATTAAGTATAATATATTAATATATTATATATAATTATATATTATACTTGCACTTGTTCCCGCTTGAAGCGGGGTAGTGTACGTACAGCCTCTCTTCACTCACACTCCCTCATGCTCGCCCCTCACCCCTCCTCCACCCCATCTATCTCTCCCAACACCCTTACCCTCTTCCTCCCTCATCCCTCCCTCCTCCAGC
>JABUQX010002165.1:15000-17500 GCA_015478945.1 Trachelipus rathkii | reverse complement strand
ATCCAATATCAATCCCAGTGCAAATCCTTTGAATGTGCTATTATTTCAAATTTTGTGAAGGGTCTTCGGTGTTTTTGTTAATGTATGGATGAAAAGAGTGTGTTAATATATTATTATATATATATATAATATATATTATATATAATATATATATAGATTATATGATATATAATATATATTTATATATTATATATATATAATAATTATAATAATATATATATATATATATAATATAGTAAGTTATATTATATATTATTATAGAAGGAGAGAGAGAGAGAGAGAGAGGAGAGAGCAAGATATATGAGAGAGAGAGAGGGAGAAGAGAGAGAGAGAGCGAATGAGAGAGAAACGAGAGAAGAGAGAGGAGCCAAGGTAAAGGAGCGATAACAAAAAATATTTTGTAAGATTTTGGTTCTTTATTAAACTTTATCCAGTTTAATACTATTTATTTTTTTAAGGGAATAATTCCAGAAAAGGGCCAGGAGAATTATCTCGAAAATTATGACACTTACAATGAAAGACCAATGCATATTTGGAATCGCGTATAAAGCTTATTACCGGAAGTAAAAAAACAAACAAAAAAAAACCGATATAGAGACACTTACAAAAAACAAAATTACAATGGAATAGCGTATAAAGCTTATATATAATCGTTTCGTCCCTCTCTCTCTCTCTCTCTATCGCTCGAGGACCCCTAATAAATTGCAATTCAGGGAAATATATTTCCGAATTAGGGGGCTCAGAACCGATGGGGGACAGATGGGACGAAGTCCCCCCCGTCTATCTCTATTATCGAGAGACCCCCCGACCCTGGTATCAATGCGTTACCCTTGGGATTCGTTAGTTTTAAATCATAAAACGACTTGCATATAATAACTTTATTACGCTGATTCAAAATGTAATTTATTTTTTATGTCTATATCTTCGAGTTTTTTTGTTTTTTTTTTTTTTTTTGTTTTTTTTTTTTTTTTTTTGCATTCCGGATATTCAGATTTATACGCAGAATCCAAATAACTAATGACTTACCTGAGGTTGGACTTTTCAGAAATTCTCCTGCTCTTTTCTTATAATTTTTTGCTTTTTAGTATTGTAAATGATCGTAGTTTAATTTGATTTTAATAAAAAAAGCGTGAGTTATCATTTTATTTATTTGAACGAAAATTCGTAACCTAAGAAAATAATTAATAAACTAAAACCACAATTCGAAATAAGTCATAACGAATTTTTAATAAAAAATTTAAAAAAAGGAGAGAATCTGAGCTTCACAGCGAAAGCAATTTCTGGTCAATTATACTGCCTTTTTAACTTTTTAAACATAAAAAAAACTACTCAAATTTGCGGGTCATCCAGCTCACATGCCATATATAAATAGTATATATTAAATAATATATATAAAATATATATATATAATATATATAATATAATATATATAATATATATATTATATAATATAATATATATATAATAATTATATATAATAATATATATATATAATTTATTATATTATATATATATTTATTATTAATAATATATATATATATATATATAAATAATATATAATAATATATAATATATTATATATATTAATATAATATTATAATATAATAATATATATTAATTATATAAAAATATATAATATATATATAATATATATATATATATAATATATAATATATATAATATAATATATATATATATATGTCCCTTTTTCTATAATTGATATTCAATATATATATATAAAATATAGATATATATTATATATTTCCTACATTAATAATAATAATAATAATAATAATAATAATAATAATAATAATAATAATAATAATAATAATAATAATAATAATAATAATAATAATAATAATAATAATAATAATAATAATAATAGTAATAAATTTTTAAGATTAATTTAAAAAGTCGGATATAATGATGAACTATGTTTGTTTATCCATTTGTTAATCCTAAAAGAAAACAAGAAAAAAAAAAATAAAAAAAAGTTGCTATTTTTTGGTGGGATTTTCAATATCTGTCTAATTCTTTCAATACAAAAATTACTGATGAAATAAAATGATGATAATAACGACATTTGAGTTATAGAACAAACACAAACAAAATTTATAAAAAACGAAAAACAAAAACAAAAACAAAAACAAAAAAACAAAAACAAAAACAAAAACAAAAACAAAAACAAAAACAAAAACAAAAACAAAAACAAAAACAAAAACAAAGGAGCGTTTTCCATAAAACAAACAAAGAAAGAATCAAAATCCGAGAAATGAGATTCATTTCCAGGCAAAGGAAATATAAATTTAAATTCCAATTTACCTTTAATTGTTTCTTCTACCTTAAACAATCAAGTTAATCAGGACTAATTTAAGGATATATCATGTCTAATTTAACAAATTAAATCATAACGCATTCCGCTACTCTCTATATACGGATATACCCATATATATATATATATATATATATATATATATATATATATATATATATAATATTA
>JABUQX010002165.1:5000-10000 GCA_015478945.1 Trachelipus rathkii | reverse complement strand
GATGAGGAGGGAGGTGATGGATGTTATTTGAAAGGGCAAATTTGAATTTGCCCGCTGTGACTGAAACAAAGATAAAGGAAAACGGTGAAAATGAGTGGTGGTGGTGGTGAAATGTGTTTGTGTTGGCGTGGAAAGGAATGAGAGGGGAATAGAAGGATTTGCAATTCTGATGAGTGAGTTGTGGTAGAGAGCTAGAATAGATTTTGTGTGTGTGAGTACTAGAAGTCTATAAGGTTAAATTTAAGTTTGAAAAGATCAAAATTTTTTGTGTGGTTGTGACATATGATCCATCTGAGGGTTTAATGTTGAAAAGAGTAACGATTTCTGGGATAATCTTGATGCCTGTTTTGGATTGGGGGGAATAGGAGATTCAATTCATTTGCCACATATCTGCCCCTTCAAGGATTTTTTTTTTAGCAGTTGTCCACACCACTCACGGGCAAGAGCCCTTATTCAGGGGGGTTGTATTACTCAAAAGTTCACCCTCTAGCGCAAATTAGGCATATTAGCACAGACGCAGGCTTTAAAGTGGAGGAGATTAAATTCAGTAGGAAATACAGAAGATGAAAGAGAATTCCACAAAACAGAGGTGGTGGGAAAGAAGGAAGCACCACAGCAAACTAGCCTGGAGTTACCAATGTCAACACAAAACTCGTGCGAAGATACAGCACCTATTGTGCTCCGAAGGCCGTCGTAAGGGTGGTGGTACGCGAGTGGATAGGTTCCCTCGAGTACTTGCCGCTGCGGTACCATCGGATAGAGAATAAAGCACCAACTCCGCCTTGCAAAAAGATAGAGGGTAAGAGTGAACTGGAAAGTGCGAACAGTTTAAAAGGCTTTGGCTTTCGTGTTTCGCGACCGTAGCCAAAAAGCCGGGTGAAACCAGTGCCCCCCCCCCCCAGATATGAGAGCAGTAATCCATACATGGGCGGATTGAGACCTTTGTATATGCGAGCAACTGAGAAAAGGAGGAAATTCTCACAGTCTAAACAGAACTTCCAGTCTCTTTGAGGCCGCCCCTACACCCTTGTGATGTTGAGGTTTCCAAGACATTTTTTGTTCATGTTAAGGCCAAGGATGTTTACATTGTCAACAGGAAGAGACGACAGAACCGTCGAAAGAGACAGGAAAGTTAGAAGGTATTTTGAGAAGGAGATTTGTAAAAGTTAGGGTTTTAAAGAATTGATTTCAACACAAGTTTATTTCTATCATCAGCGAGAATTAAAATCGGATAGATTAAGAACGAGAGGCAATTCCAGAAGTAAAAGTGGGGGTAGAATTGATATGAGTTGAAGAATGAAGGGTCAGTCATCGAATACGAGTGGATAGAGTAGAGGTGGCAGTGAGAAGATATTAATTGAAAGGTAAGGAATAAAGTAGGAGATAATGCAGAACCCTGGGAACCCACTATTGACAGAAAAGAAGAAGAAAGTCGCCCCATCAACAACAGCCGATATTGGGTGATTTGAAAGAAAGCTAGATTTAAAGAAAGCAAAGAGAAGGAGAAAACCCAAAGTAGGGGAGCTGGAGAGCAGTGACGCGTGCCATACGCGGTCAAATGCTTTTGGATATGTCAAGCGCCCCAACCCAATCTTCCCGTAGTTCCTAAGAGCGAAAAAACCATAAATCGGTTAAATAGGAAGTATATCGCCAGTAGACTTCGTGCAGCGAGAGCCGCAACTGGCGATCGGAGTGAGTTTTCCAGATGATCTAAGAAGTGAGTTGGGAAGGGAGTTTCAAAGATTTAGATAGAATACAGTGAGAGCTACAGGGCCCGATGTTAGAAGGATCAGAGCAGTATCATTTTTTCGGAATAGGTTTGGACATGTGAGAGCTTCCAACACTGAGGAGGGAAGTGGGCTAGTATTGAGAACATAGAGAATATAGTTGAACTAGGGGCCGAAGAGATTAGCCCTTTCCCGTTGGAGAATTAGCAACACAATGATAAGATCAAATTAAGAGGAGGAAAGGCAGATTTAAAGATTGCTTGAGATGAAAGATTTGTCAGTAGGAGAACCAAGGAGGTTAGCGGACCTTCCTTTGATGAAGCCAGCTTTGCTCGTTGAAGAGTTATCCCTGCAACATTCTTGCTGAATGAAAAATAGGAGAGTGATAGGAAACGAGAATTTTTTCCACACTCGATAGGCAACTGTCTCTAGCCTGAATGGCCCAGAGAATAAGCACGATCGACCCATGGATTATGAGGAAGAAAGATTAGTTTTAGAAGGAATGACTGAGGAAAGAAAAATTTATCTGAAAGAAGGAATGAACATGATCATCCCACAAACGATTACACGCTCCCTCCTTATCTTTACAATTCTTTATAACATCCATCATTAATCCTTATTGAGGTAGCCAATTTGCCTATCATCTGCTCACTTGGAAACCTTACATTTAGTCCCTGGTCTAAATATTTTATACATGTATGAGGAACAGCCACTTGACCTAAGAAATCGTTAAGGACCACAAACATGTCTCCTCATTTCCATTAATAAATACTTTTCATTTTCATTTGATTAACTATTATTATTTATTATTTATTATTATTATATTATTATTATTATTATTATTAATTATTATTATTATTATTATTATTATTATTATTATTATATTATTATTATTATTATTATTATTATTATTGGACTGAGGAATTAAAAATTTTGATCGCTAAAATTACTATTTTCGGGAGGTTGAACCCCCTGACCATCCTGTCTCAGCCTATATATATATATATATATTATATATATATAATATATATATATTTATATATATAATATATATATATAATATATAATATATATATAATATATATATATATAATATATATTATATATAATATATATATATATATATCTATAAGAGAAGAGGAGAGAGAGAGAGAGAGAGAAGAAATTTTAAAAATATTTTTTTTCAAAATTAATCGTCATCGTCATCGTCATCGTCATCGTCCACACGATCCAAATCTACCTCGATATAATCGTCATCCAGCATCGGCAAAATTTCAATAATCGTCCCATCACTATATATAATATATATACTATATATAATATATATATATATATATATATAGTATATATATATATATTATATAATATATATATATATATATATATATTACTATAATATTATATAATATATATTATATATTATATATATATTTATATATTATGTATGTATATATCATATATATATATATATATATATATATATATAATATTATATATATATATTTATATATATATTATAATATATATATATATATATATATATTTATATTATATATATATATATATATAATTTATATATATATATATATATATATATATTATATTTATATAATATATATTATATATATATATATATATATATATATAATATATATATATATATTTATCTAATCGCTTGTGAAATTTGCTTAATGGATTTTTTAATTTTCAGTATTTGCTTAAAATTAGAATTAAAATTAGAATTAATCTGGTATAAAATTGTCGGTCAATTCTTGTTATTTGAGAATAGAAATAAAAAAAATATTTTACTGACCAAATAAATTATTCTAAAGTAATTAAATGGTGGCAAAAAATAAGAAATGTAAAATGAAAAATTATATATTTTTATTATATATATATATATATTATATATATATATATATATATTTATATATATCTTATATATATATAGTATATATATATATATTAATATATATATATATATATATATATAATATATATTATATTAGTGATGCTGCAGATTCATTTTTTTCGCATCCGCGGATGCGGATGTTTGATTTTAACATCCGCGGATGCGGATGTTTTAATATAGATATATAATATATATATATATATATAATATATATTATATATAATATATTATATATATATATATATAATATATATAATATATAATTTAATATATATATATATATTAGTATTATATATAGTATATATATATATATATATAATATAGCTTTAGCGACAAATCTATTCATATAATTGTTACCAGGGTGCGGGACGGAACCACTCAAATGGACCCCATCAACCTCCTTTCAATAACCTAAAACCTCATGAAAGACTTTACAATGGATTTTATACTTTTTGCACTAGTATTGAATTTCAAATATGGGAAGGTTGTGCTTGAGAGACTCAATTTCTGCCTTTTCTGTTGAGAGTCCTGTTTCTCTTTTCATCATATATTAAGCCCAGCATTGCTAAAATACTCTCTCACTTTGGAACACTATTTGGAGGACAGGCCAGGTATTCCGTGCAAGTTCACTTAAGCGTGGGTAAACATTGCATTTTGCTATTAGCACAACTACCAACTGATTAGGACGTCATTTGAATTTGTATCTTAGTCGTTTTTAATGAGTGATAGTTTTTCCAATCCACTTTGCCTACGCATCTTTGAATAATGCGTGTGTTTCTTCATCACTACTGAACTGTAGAATTCTTCCATGAGTGTGTTATTGACTTTACTTGTAGAAAGATGTGTTCTGATATTTCATTTTTTTTCCTTTTAATGGATGACTAATTAATAGACTGTTCGATTGAAGTTTTCCTTGCTAGTTTACTCAAGCGTGGGTAAACATTTTGCTTTAACTTTCCCACCAACTGATTGGATCATCATTTAAATCTAATCGTTTTTCTTGGTGGTAGTTTTCATCATTTGCACCACATCTTTTGGTAATGCGTGTGTTTTTCTTCATCACTACTGGACTTTAGAAATTCTTCCAGTGAATCTGTTATCGATTTACTTGTAGAAAGGTGTTGGTTCTGTAGATTTTGTTTTTTTTTCCTTTTAATGGTGGCGAATTAATAGACTTGTTCGGATTGAAGTTTCTCAACTGCAACACAAAGTAACGATTAAACTTGTTCTAAATATTGTGTTACAAAAAAACTTGCTTTATAAGGGATCTAATAAGTTGCAATAGTATGAAGGCTATTAATTTCCACAGAACAAAAGCGTTTTTCTACCTCTAGTTTAATTACATCTTTTCATTCTTTTTA
>JABUQX010002164.1:10000-22622 GCA_015478945.1 Trachelipus rathkii | reverse complement strand
GCAAATGTTAGTTACGTTATAGTTGTTAAGTATTGAACTTTTGTTAATGTTGACTGCTTATTCGTGTAATATAAGATGTGTTAGAATTGTAGTGACATATATATTCGTAGTTCATTGATCCTATGTTGCTTTATTGAATATGAAACTTGTTACCTTAGCCATATATTCATTGATCAGTAAGATACTTACAAAAGGTTGTGATTAAATTTTGTTAAATGTTACTATGTTAGATGTAGAAACCATACAGTGACATAGTTCAGAAAAAAAGTTAAGGGCTACCGTACGTTCTGCGCTCAATGTTAGTTACTTTAGCTTTGTTAAGTATGGAGATTTTGATGTTAACTGTTATTCATGTTTAAGTTGTTGGTTTGAGGGATGTACTATATATTGGTTCAGATGATGCTATTTGCTTCGATTGATGTGAAACTGTACGTTGAGTTCATGATCAGTATATTATTTAGACAGGTTAGATAAAATTTGTTAATATACACAGATTTATTTTGTATAATAAAATGCAGTTAGAAAGTTGTAAGTAGTTCCGATTCTGCCCTCAATGTTAGTTACTTTTATGTTGTTAAGTATGAATCTCTTGTTAATGTTAGCATATATTAGTTGATCAAGTTTAATGATAGATTAACTAAGGTTATGAATAAAATTATTAGATTACTATGAAATATATGTTATAATCCCAGATTGAAAAAAAGTAGGAAGTCATGGGGCAGAGGTAAAGATGAATTGTTGATTACCATATCTTACAGGCTCCAGTGGTGTAGTTAAAAAATACCAAAAAGTTTAAGTATGCAATAAACGCAAAAACTTTGAACTTAAATCAAGAAACAAATTGAAGATGTTAAAACATAAAATGACAATGAAAGGAATGTGTTGTTATACACAATATGACATGAATCAACAGATCAAGAGGAGAGCCGTGACGAAGGAAAGCAGAGGCTGAAGCTGGAGCATCAAAGGCTCCAGAGGCCTCAGAGGATTTTCGAGGTGTCTTTGATTTATTTTTATATATAAAAAACGTATTTTTTTTATAAACATAAAAGATAAAAAAAAATGTTATAATTTTTTTAAATTTATGCTTAAAAATAATATTTAAAAATCATTCTTTAAAAAAATATTTAAATTTTAATGGATTTTTTAAAAAATTTTTGAAATTTTAAAAAAAGTTTTTTTTTTTGTCTTGACTTTGTTAAAAAAAAAACCTTGTACCATTACCTTTAAAAAGTAAAAAAAAAAAATTAATTTTTTTTAATTATTGTTCTTTCTGATCCAATTTGGTGCATTAACCACAGTAACGAAGGAAAGCAGAAATGAGAATAGCTGTATACCAAGTTTTCGTCATTCTATGCCATAATTCAGTTTGTGGGCCGCATCCCCCATGGGATGGGGTTCGTCTGTGTTACTCACAATTTAACACTGTATCAGCTTTTGTTACCCTTAATTTATGAAGGCATGTCAATTGTAATATCAAGTTTTAAACCTTCGTACGTTAATATTTTGTCATGTCGATTGATGATGGTTGACGGGAGTAGAATCACCCACCTGGTTTGTTTTTAATTTAAACATTTTGTCTTCAGCAAATAATACCTTAACTATAGATAGTGTAACTGAAGATTTTAACAACATTGAAGTAAAAATTCAATGGTATCTGTTTTTGTGTTTGATGTCGTTAGATCCCCGCCTAAGGCGTGTTTAAGGCTAGTAATCATATAATGATGTGAGATAACCTTAATCATGTAGGTGTATACGAGTTCATTTATACGTTCAATATTTAATTTTTGGGGGTGGAAATCCCCTTCTTGTTGGTATCCTAGTACAGCCTTTTATATTGACTTATTATTTACTCAATAACATAGATTACAAATCATTGTTGTTATACGACTGTTTATTAATCGCACGAAAAGCGGCTCGCACCGGTGCGGAGGTAACTCTCAGAATCCAACCAACTCTTTCTAGAATAACCCAACTCTGATTCTCACAAATTCAAACCAATTACGAGCCACTTTGATTTTTTAATGGAGGTGGGGTCCCCCTGCAGTGAACCAGCGATGGCCGTAGCTGCGTATTACAAAAGATTATCTACCATCTAACCCCCTTCAAATTTTAACCCGATACGAGAAACCTTAAATACTACTAATCACTACGTATACGAATTATATGTGTCGTTATAAACAATAAATAAAAGATTAAAATTAATTTTTTTTATAATTTTTATAATTACTGATATCGATAATAAATAATAAATAATAATAATAATAATAATAATAATAAATAATAATTAATAAATATATAATAATAAGAAAAGTACTTGGCCTGAGAGAGAAGAAGGAGAGATGACTCCAGTCGGAACCAGGGAGTGAGAAGAGGTCAGGAACAGCCAAGCTAGGTCGTAGAAGAAGAGGATTTGGAAGATCGAGTTAGAAGAGAAGAGATGTGAAGAGAGAGAGAGAGAGAACCAAAGAATGTAGGTTGATAAATTCCGGCATGCAATTTTGAATGTAACCTCAATACAAATTTATATACCAAATTATACTTTTAAGCTCCCTATTATAATATATATAATATATATATATATATATTTTTTTATATATATTTACTATATATATATTATATATATATTATAATATATTATATATATACATATATTTTATTATAATAAAGTAATATAATAATTTTTTAATAATTATAATATATATTATAATAATATAATAATAAAATATAATAATAAGAATATATAATAATATATCTTCAGTAGAACCCAAGCGTGAATAACAAACATTGTGTAATCCGTGCGACCTTGAACTGACTTCTTTTCTTTCTTTTTTTCTGCTTTCTTCTTCTTCTTCTTTCCTCTTCTTCTTCTTTCTTCTTCTTCTCCTCTTAGTATTAACTTATTAAAAAAAAAAAAAAAAAGGAATATTAAACAATATAATAATATTAATAATAATAATATAATAATAATAATTAGAATAATAAATAATATTAATAATAATAATACTAATAATAATAGATAATAATTACAATAATAATAATAATAATAATATAATAATTAATATATAATAATATAAAATATAATAATAATAATAAATAACTGTTTCATAGACTCGTTTCATCAACGGTAGTTGGAGCAGAGTAAGACCGGCCCGGAGCGAGCGATCGTTTTTGAGCGGAGGTGGGTCGAGTTGAAGTCGGAGTCGAGTCGGAGTCAAACAAACAACTCGAAATATGATACTTCGTGACATAATTCTTCGACTTAACTAATAATAATAATAAATAATTAATATACAAACAACTGAACATAGACAAACTAGACATAACCTTTCGTTTATGTTGTTGTCGAATCTGTAGCCTTCGGCTACAATTCTTCATATGAAACTAATCTTCATTCATACCAATGCCGTACAAGCGTTAGCGCGCTAAGCTCTCGGGGTGACCACCTTAGGGGGACCTATGGGCACCAAAATCGCATGTTCAGTTTATCACAATATATAGATTATATCAAGTTAAAGCAAATATCCTAGTCCTTTCATATCGAAAGGTGGCGTTCCGGACTTCCGGATTTTAACTACCTATATATCATTTATAGATCTATATTATATTATATATTATATAAATATATATATATATATATATATATATTAATATATATATAATTATATGATATATATCTATATAATATATATATATATACATATATATATATATATCATATTAGTAGCATGGACAGCATCTCGATCCGCATGCGCAATCCGCATTTGCGTTACATGCCGCATCCGCATCCTCACTTAACGCACATTCCGCATCGCTCCGCATCCTCTTTTGAAAATGAGGATGTTGCGGATGTTTTCTACATTGATTAAATGCATATTAAATATAATATTATTTGCATCTTTTATATGAGAGTTTATGGAATAATTTAATTTTGATTCGATTTCGGATATAATACTTATAGTACTACTAGATCATATATATATATAATATATATATATATAATATATATATATCTATATATTTATATATAGTTATATATTTGTAGTAGTGTGTATATAATATATTATATAATATATATATATATATTATTATATTCATAAATATATTATATACTATATATATATTTTATATAGGTCAGGTCAGTATAACCGTCATATGTATCTTTAAAACTATTAATGCTACAAGTAAAACGGAATACATTGCTGGAATGCTGTCCAAGTTGTCTGGAAAATGTAAAAAAAAAATAATAAAAAAAAATGAAATAAATAAAAAAATTATACTCAAAAACTACAAAGCTACACGAAAATTGAATACTATTTTTGGAATCCTGTATAAATTTCACATAGAAATGTTAAAAAAAATAAAAAAAAAAAAAAAAATTATTGTTTAATAATTAAGTTTAATTGATTAGAGAGCCATGAGGTGCTATTTAGAGACCTCTTATTGGTTACTCGTTAAAATATATATACTTTCTATTAAATTTGCTTTTTTTTTTTTTTACTAAAGATACCCAAGGGTATACAGCACGAGGCAGCAGTGGGTCTTCGGCCTTCGGGAACTTACGGGTAGACTAATTCCCCCCTCCGGGAGGGTTCCGAACCCCCTTTGTATTTGAGTGTCGCGGGGGTTTCTCCGCCCTTCCCCTACGGTATGGAAACGTCCCCACTGTGTTCCGTCGGCTCGACCCCTAGTGTCGCACGGTATAAAGCAATTGAAAAGAATCTATTTATTTTAAGAGAAACCATAAAGGTCTCTAAATAGGCCTTAAATCATATTACTATATTATTAACAATAAGTCTTTTTTATTATTTTTTTTTTTTACATTTTCTTATATGAAATTTTACCAGGATTCCAAAATGTATTTCCTTTTCGCTGTAGCTTTGTAGTTGGAGTTAATTTTTTTAATTTTTTTTATTTTTATTTTTTTTTTTAACATTCCAGGGCAACTTTGGACCAGCATTTCCAGAATGTATTCCGTTTTACTTGTAGGCATTAATTTTTTAATATACATATGACGGGTATAACAGACGCTGGCGTATATATCTAATTATTATATATTATTATATATATTACTTATTATATAGATATATTATATTATATAAATATATATTATATATATATTAAATATATATATATATATCTATATATATATTTATTATATATTATTATATATATATATCAGAGTGGGCACTTCGCTCTTTAGTCCGCTAGTCCGCTAGTCGTCCGAGCGGCAATACCAGAAATAGGTGCACTAGCGAGTGCGATCGTCAGGAAATTAGGGACTTCACGTGCGATCAAAAAAAGTTTCGCTTTTTCCGACTTTTTAAAAAATGAATTAGTTAACATTATCAATTCACTTTTAAACATTAATAACTAATTCCGTTTTCAACTAAAATACAAAAAGTCTAATATTATTGTTTTTTTATAATTAAACTTCCAAAATTCAACCTCCTTAAAGGTACATATATAATAAATAACTTTAATGATCTTTATAGACGAATGCTATTACTCATCATATAATTTAATTAGTTTAACTATTACTATAATAACTGCATATCTAAATCAATTCGTAAAACCCAATATATATATTACTTATATATATATAAATATATATTTATATCAATAATTATATATATTATAGCTATATACTATTATTATATATTATATATACAATTATATATATAATTATATTATATATATATATATCATATTATATATATATATATTATATATATATATTAATATATATATTTATATATTAGATTTTTTTTGTACCCAAAACATATAACATCTGAAAATATTGTATATGACTTTTTACATATCGATAATATGTAGTATTTTATAATATATATAATATATTATAACTATATATAATATATATATATTATATAGTACGACTGATAGTAGCATTGCATCGATCTGCAGGCGTCAGGCTTTCATGGATTCTCTAAAGTCTGGACGAAATAGACTTTGTTAATGGGTGGACAGGCTGGTCAAATATTTCAGAAGGGAGGGCGAAATATTTAGGGAGACCTTAAATTTGAATTGACTTGGAATGTTGAACTAACTCCACAATCTGTCGCACAAGAACATCTTTCCTTTTCATCATAGGCAGAATTTGTTGAATGTTATAAAATATAATACACTCTCCCTAGTTCTGCGATGTAGAGCGAATATTAGTTTGGTGGGGAATATTTGTGAGGCAAAGAGGTCAGCTTACTGCTTTTTAATTTTGAGACCCTAATCTTGTTGAAAGTAATATGGTCTTCTTGTCTTTGAAGACGACTTGAGAAAAGTGGAAATCTTGAGATTTTGTAATATCATTCAATTTTTCATACTAATGTAAAATAATTTTTTTAGTATATAGAATATTTACTGTTTAATATTAAATCTTTTTGATGAAAGTCGACATATTACGGGGACGTGCGACGTGCGACTTGCAGATTGCGGAGTTTGATGTCTGAATAAGTGCGCGGAGCGCTGGGATCGTTTTATCGATTTTGGAGGTGCGATAGCGACTTACCCCAAAATGAGCGGCTTGCCACCTCTGATATATATATATATATATATGTAATATTATATTATATACTTATATATTTACTATATATATATAATATATATATATATATATTATATATATATATATATAATATATATATATTATACTATATATATATATATTAGATTTATTATATATATATATATATAATATATATATATTATATATAATAATATATATATATTATAATATATTATTATAATATATATATAATTATATATATATATAAATAATATTTATATAATATAATTATATATATATAGTATATGCGTTTTTTTGGACTTTTGATAGGCCGATTGTGGGCCTTTGGTCACTTCTCGCTAGCGTATTGGATTGCTGCTTGACTCTGGTGACGCTTTCGGCTTCTGTCGATAGATGGAGCTGTATCGTTGATGGATAAGGTGCATTCCTTTCTTCGACAAAATCTTTCTTCCTCTAATCCATTGTTAGACACGTTGCTTTGCTCTGTCTGTCTTCAGGGCTAGAGACATGCGTATCAGTGTGGAAAAATGTTCTCTGTTCTTCGTATCACTCTGCTAATTTCATATCAGTAGAAATCGTTTGCAGATACTTCTTGTCGAGCAAAGCGGCTGGTCATCAAACGAAAGTGCCCGCTAAACCTCCTTGATTCTCTGATGACAAATCTTATCTGCCTTGCCAAAAAACATCTATTAACACTTCTTTAAATCTTCTTCCTCTCTTATTCATCCTGTTGTTTTCTGTTGTATTCTCAACTGAACAAGGAAAAATCTCCGCCTCTATTTCCTCTAAGTCACCTAGACGATTCTGCACTCCTCCTCCTCCTCCTTTTTCTATCAGTTGTCTATTGCCAGTTGACTGTTGATTACATTAGAGCGTGCATGTCTCCTGAAATCGTGACACGTTAGGAAGGCGCAGGTGGCCGGATGCATCTCCGGTTTGATGAGTTATGTTTCGGTGCTGAACCCGCCCTCTCACTATATTCTCTATGTTTAATACTTACACTTTCCCTCAGTTAGGAAGCACGAATGTCCAACCTGTTTCGAAAAAAGGAAGCCGCTCCTTCTAACTATCGCCCTCAAAATTTCCTTATTTTCACTAATTTTTAAACCCTTCTCAACTCTATTTCTTATATTGGAGTTCATTCACTTCTTTTCGTTCGCCAGTAGGTTTTACAGTCTCGAGTCTATGGAAATATTTTTTATCTAAATGATTAGTTTCCGCTCAGGCTACGGAGGACTGCGTGGGTGCTTGAAATATACAGCATTTGACCGGGGTTTATACACCGTCACTCTCTCAAGCTCCCTTCCTTTGTTTCTCCTTCGTTGCATACTTATGTTAGTTTCTTTCAAATATTTCAATATCAGCTGTTTTGAATGGGGCGACTTCTTTTTCTTCAAAAGTCTTCGTGTTCTATCTCTAACTTTATTCCTACTTTTCATTAATGATCTTTCTCACCTGAACATCTAACTCTATCAACTCGTATGCCGATGACTCGACCGTTCATTCTTCAACTCATTTCAATTAAGCTCCCTCTTTTACTTCTAGAATAAGCCTCTTCGTTCTTATCTTTTCGATTTCTTTCTCGCTATCTGGATAGAATTTCTAGTGGGGTCTCTTCAGTTTTGTGAAATTCAACTCTTTAAAAAAACAACTTTTTCAAATATCAGTTTCTAAAACCTTCTAACTTTCCTATCTCTTTTCAACGAGTTCCCGTCTCTACTTGACAATATAAACATCTTAGGCCTTAACATAAACAAAAAATGTCTGGAAACCTCCCACATCACAATGGTTGCTAGGCGGGGCCTCAAAGAACTGGAGTTCTGTTTAGGCGCGAGACTTTTTTTCTAGCTTCCAGTTAATCACTATTACAAGGCTCATCCCACTTTATGATAACTGCTCTCATCTCAGTGGCTTCACCCTTTTGATAGGCGGAGGCAAGGCCAAAAGGTTATAAATTGTTCCGTCTTTCTAATTTACTCGATCTCTATATTTGCATCGCGACGTTGTGCTTTGTTTCTTTCCTATAGGTACCGCAGCGGGCAGGTGCTCGAGGGGCTATCACTCGGACCACACTTTACGACGGCCCTCGGTAGCACAAGGTGTGCTGTGTCGGTCATGAGTTTTGTGTTGATTTGGTAACTCCAGGCTTCGCGGTGCCTCCTTCTTTCCTGCAATCTCTGTTCTGTGAATTCTCTTCCATCTTCGTGTTTCTGCTGATTAATCTTCTCCACTTAAAGCCTGCGTCTGGCATCAATCTGCCGTATTTGTGTTAGTTGATAAATATTTGAGGTGTCACACCCCTCCTTGAATAGGCTTTGCCCGTGAGGTGTATATATCTGTAATATATCTATAATATATATATATAATATTATATATATATATATATATATATATATATTATATATATATATATAGTATCATATAATATATATTTATATATATATAGTATATATATAATTTTAATTCAACCTTCAAAGAGGTAAACATTCCGCATTCCGCATTCCGCATCTCATTCTACCTTTAAGATCCGCATCCTGCTCCCATCCGCATCCTCAGCTCTTAAGATCGCATTCCGGCAATCCGCACCGCAAACAGTAATTTTTGACATCCGGTCATCACTCAATATATATATATATAATATAAATATATAATATATATATATTATATAAGTATATAGTATATATATATATCAGTATATATATATATAATGATTATATATATATTCATATATAATATACATATTATATTCTGTTTTCTATAAATTTATAATTCAGAGCTATTGACTCGTACCACGGTTTAAATAAATGCCTATAGTTGAGTGGTGACTTCTAACTCGTGTTGGACATAAAGACTGTAAAAACGTGAGGACGTAAAGCACGTAGCACAGAGGGTGTGAGGGGGGACCCCGTACCACACACTTGCATACGTCTTTACGTCTTAGGTATAACAACACAGTTATTTACCATACCTAAAGAGTAAAGACGTAAGACGTAAAAACGTGTCCCGCCAGGGGGATGAGAGGGACCTCCCTCTTGCACCGCAATGCCTTTACGTCCCACGACGTCACTTAAACACAGTTTATTCAAAAGTCAACACAAAACTGTACCCGCGAAATATTTTTGCGTTTCGTGCGAGCTTGCGCTCGCGCGAGCGTGTCGCGTTGGTTGAACCCAGTTTTTTGAGCTGTCGAGCGGGCGATCATCAATCGTGCAGTACCATTGGCAAGTTACTTAAGTTACACTTGAAATGTACTTAACGAGTATCGGCACTCTGAACTCTAAGATGTTCTAAAGTAGCTTAGCTATTTCTATGTACAGGGCTAGCTAACAGCGCCTCACTACTTTCAGTAGGGCTACCCCAGTACATTATTCATAGGCTGAAAGAAAGGGGGTAGGAGATGAGTAAAGGGGGTTAGGGTGAAAAACGATCATGAAGTACCTGAGCATATTGCTTCACGGTTAAACACAATACAACGTTACATGGCAATGTACAGGAAAATACACTGTAACCTGGGCAGTGCCCCGTAGTCCCAGGCATGAAAATACCAGAACGTACCTAACAAATAGGTGCTGGAAAGCACCTCACGAAAGACGACCAGGCTGAAAACTCGTTCCAGCTTGCCTTGATGACGTCATAGGGGGAAAAAAATAGGGGTGGGTAAAAAGATGCTCATGAAATTACATGGCATTATGCTAACAATACACACACTCACCGCAGTACATGCAAATCAATAGAAAAATAAGGACCCGGGAGACCAGCCCAAACAAAATTGGCAACCCTGAAAATTGCCCAAACGGTAACCTCCGCGTTGGTGCCTAAAATATCACTCAGGAAAGACGCTGGGGTACTTGGTACAGTTATACATTTGATTAGGATTTCCTCAATGCCTTTACTTCGGATGTACCGCCATCCACTACTATGTTAACACAATTAACAATATACCTTCATGTGAAACCTTCCTTTGTATCCACTAGGGATTTAATTGCATCAGCCATCTTCCCACCATTGCCTCATCCTTTCGCTTTTCATCCAACATAATATACAAAATATATAAAATTTCATATACTTTTCCAATTGCTAACATCCAACTTGACTTCTCAACACTAGACCTCCTCACTCCTACCATCACATTACTCTTATCTACATTTACTTCAAGTCCATACTTTTACACACCCTGACCAGAACCCTGTTAACAATCTCTCAAACTTCTTCAGATTCACCCCACACAAAACAAATCATCTGCGTACAATATAACAAGAACCTAATTATCTCTTATTCTCATCAGTTTTAAGTTACCCTTTCCAATTACTTCCTATCTAATCTTAATACTCCATGTTCATATAAAAATTTAAAACCAAGGGAGCAAGGACATCCTAGCCTCGTTCACTATTAATAATGTAAATATTCGCTTTCACTCACATAATTTTAATAAATTCCACTATCTGCATTCCTATTTTGAATCTATTCAAATCCTCACCACACTTATAGACAGCACCTGTCACAGAACTCCCTTCATTCGCCCGTTTGCAACATAAAGCCTAATTCAATTTCTTCTTCTTTTCTCTCATTATTCCAATATGTTTCAATGTGAAATTTGATTAAAAACATTCTCTACCACTTCTAAATTTTGACAGCATTGTGCTACGCCAGTCATTCTCAGTCACTCTAGCATCTTTTATCACAATACGATTTATCTTCCCTCCAACAAACAGTTAACATTCCTATAGTCCTGCAGTTCCTTATCCCCTTACATTATATAGCCTTTTATTATTGCTCTTCTCCAATTCCTCGAACTAGACACTCCGTAAACGCTTTGTTACACAACTTCCATATCCATGCAATTATAATCTCCGCCTCATTGTTGTTATTTCACTAGTAATTCCATCCATACCTCAGGATTTACCATTCTTCAACTTCTCACTCTACTTATTACTTAAAACTTTCTAATTAAAAAAAAAAAAAAACTCAATTTTTTCCGAGGTAAACACTTTTCTTCTTACACCATCAAACCAACACCATCACTATCACCTCTTCAATTTCTGCTATGTTATACAGTTTAGGAGTGTTCCCTTTTACACTCTCCTCACGTACTTTTATGAGTCGATGAATGTTATGATCTATTATAATTCCGATGAAGATTCCCTTTACCTTTTCTTAACCTCTTAATCTTTCATTCTTCCTCCAGAAGGATCCTTTCTTTTTAAATCTCTTTGCAAACTACGAAAATTATAGAATCGGTTCTATAATATACACGTAATTATTGTGCTGATGTACAGTAGAATTTATATATCTTGGTTGTCTTGCTACTGTTAAGCCTTTCCTATTTTCATACATGATAGTCTTAGATCATTATTTATTACTGCGGCGATTGAGCAGATGCACACGGTTAAAATTTGCTTGTATATTCGCGCAGTTGATTTATATTCATAACACTCGAAGTAGTATATTGAATGATGACATTCTTTATTTTATTCAAACTTAGGAACAACTGAAACTACCTTCTTTAAATTCTATTTTGCTTCTGCTATTAGTTTTACTTAAAGCGTTTAGTTTTTTGTTTTTTGTAGAGAATGCCTTAATCTATATATACTATAATATATTATATATATATATAATATATATATAGTATAAGTATATATATATATTATATGATATATATATATATAGTATATATATATACTTATATTATATTAATTAAAAAATTATATATATATAATACTAATATATATACTATTATATCATATATAATATTTATAAATAAAATATATATATTAATATAGTATAATATAATTAAATATATATATATTATATTACATATATATTATATAGTTAGTATTATATACTGTATATATTTATATATAATTATATATATATATTATTATTGTATTATATATCTATATATATATAATAATATTAATAAATATATATAGTATTAATATAATATATATAATGTATATATATATAATTATATATATATTATGTATATAATTTATAGTATATATATATGTAGTTATATAATTATTATATATATATAGATATGTGAAGAGAGAGAGGAGAGGAGAGAGAAAGAGAGAGAATTCG
>JABUQX010002164.1:0-5000 GCA_015478945.1 Trachelipus rathkii | reverse complement strand
TCCGAATTACCGAATCCGATCCATGTAAAAAGCCGATTTCAGATATGTCTTCTGCGTCTTTCCTACAATCTTTCCAATATTTCTTTAATCGCTTTGAAATACCAGACATCGAATATAGTAAGGGCAGAGGGGCACTTCTGCCCCTCCTAAATCATTTGGCGAATAAAAAAAAAATGAACCTTATATAAAGATACATCAATCTGATAGATAATGAATAGTATAGTCAATTACCTAATACTACGCGATTGAAAAACTTATATTTTTTTTTCTAAAGAGTTATAATACTTTGCTTGCAAGTGCGACCTTGCTGATGTGCTTTCATAAACTAGCTTCTTACTGACCAGTATTCTCCGCTAGAACTCTCAGTTTGTCGATAGCATTTGGTGGCTGCCTAAGCTGATAAATCAGTCAACGGAAAGCATACCCGTTGATATTCGATCTGCCAGGACTGCACATCAAAAACCAATTGCAGAAAATAAAAGAAACTAATTTTTTTCAGCAATCTTGTAATAAGACCACAAATTTTCTCTGGCCGGAACCCATGACTGACCTCTTAGCAGGTTATAGGTCCTGCGATGAGGGGAATTTCTGAAGGCCTTACTTTATAAATTGCGCAATAGAAAGTTTGTTGATGGTGTCGAATTGAAAGAACATGTTCAAGGAAAGAAGAATACCGTCTGCGAACATATCCACAGATTCAAATGGATGTACTGATTTCATAAATCCTTAAAAACAAAAAAAAAACATGATATCACGGATGCCAAAACATTTGGTGTCTATTTCCATATTAGTCGAGGAAACTGTGGATTTATCAAGAAATTTCTCACTATCTGTTGGAAGGCAGGTGTTGTGGAACTGTAAAAAATGACTGTTCGAGCAAGATTTCCTGGGTTGACGTTCTTGAAGGGAATGGATTGGTGTAAAACCATTCCCCAACACGATTGAATTCGTTTTAGGAAAAGGGGTTTTGGATTCCGAGTCTATGCGATTGGTCAGGGTTCTCAGGGATACGACGATACTTGCGAAAGCCATGGCAGGGATTATATGGAGTTCAAAAGATGAGGACTGAGAAGTGAAGAAAATATATGTTATAGAAGAGAGTATAGTTGACCAGTTGTAAAGCCATGGGCTTAACTTAGTGAGGAAGTGATTTATCAGAAATTTCCGGATAATTCGATAATTACTTATGGTGCCACTGCAATTAAATTAAGACACAAAACGTATTATAGAGGATTTACCTGAAAAGAAAATTACTCGATCCGAACCTATGTCTAACAAAATATTTAAATTCTCGGTTTGGAGTCTTCAAAGAATATAATCTCAGCTCTTACTGGAAATTTTTTTATCAAGACAAATATGATAAAACCATAGTTCCTAAATTTTAGAAATTGTCCAAGGGAACCCAACAATCTATTATGAAAAACAGCTATTTCTATTTACTTGTCTCGGCAACAAGATTCCAATTTCATTATTAACCTTTTTCCTAATAGCCAAATGATCCTTTGCTTTAGTTGAATCCAGTGCGCTAACACACGTATATCAAACAATAAAAAAAATACTGACCTTATGCAGTGCCTTTTAAAGAATTTTGAAGTTGTCCAAAAGACCACTGCAAAAACTTGACTGAATCAAATAATTCCCTGATCTGTTCCTTCTATCCGCCAAAGAGTTGTTACTGCTGAGTTATTAGTAGAGCTTGCACCACCTAGAAAAGTACATTCCCAACAACATAAAGCAAATTTTCTTTCTGCCCTGAATATGGAGCGTTCTGTACTACCTTATCTTGGACTCACTCATCCTTCTTTATATTATTATATATAATACGTGCCAGCATTTCATCTTTTTCATTTGCATCCGCTTCTTATGTTAAGCGTGAGAAGCAAAACGCTTTTCAGAGTTTTACAATCATGATATCAACAAATTCATACCGCAAAACTGACATGGCTATATCTTGTGGCTGCGAAATAAAACAAAAATGGAAAAAACAAAAATTTTGATTTAAGGGAATTTGAACTTACTGAAGTCATTTAAAGAAGCGACCCCTTTTTCCTCAAATCAAAAACCTGTCTATTAATTGCACTGGCTCTACCGTGTTCAACAGGTACCATGAAAGGTCTTCAGCACTCTTCTGAAGTATATATATATATATATATGAATATTGACAGGCTTAATGGAACTATGTAAAATGGGAGATGGCACAGAATCATTTAGAAATGAAAAAATGAACAAATTGAAAAAAAAAACTGCAAAATTCGTATATATATATCTCTATATAGTTCAGATTTAATATATATTACCCAACTCAATCTCAGTTACTTGCCAACCCCCATAATATACTTTACATATGCTCAAAGAGGTATTTTTTTAATTTTTAAAAACAATAATGTTGTACTGTTATTTTATTTATTTATAACCGAATAACTTTATCAGGTGTGGAACAAGGGAATAAGTTACTCCAACCTTTGCCAGCCCCTTTTGATAATGTTAAACCTGTGTACACACACACACACACACACACACACACACCACACACCACACACATACTTTAACCACAACCACCCAACACCAGAGTTAATATATATATAATTATATATATATATATATTTATATATATATATTATATAATTATATATATATATATAGTATAATGTATAATATATATAATATATGATAGTATATATAATATATCGTATATATATATATATATCGTTTTATATATCGTTTATATTTAGGTTATATTAATAAAGTAATGATATATATATACCGAAGCTGAGTTATATATAATCTGTTTATAGTGCATAGCGTGAGGTCATATATACTATAATATAATATATATATATATATATATATATAATATATTATATATATTATAATATTATATATATATATATTATTATAGTTATATTATATATATATTATATATATATATATATAATATTAATATATATATATATATATAATACTTATATATCTTTTGTTTTTTATTAGTAGTTACAAACCACATTATTGCAGCCGGGAAGTAAAAACCCTAATTTAGAGAACTTGACCTCTAGATTAAAAGAAAATCTGACAACCGGAAGTATAAATTTTTCGGGGCCTTTAATCGAGCCCTGTGTAAATGAAGAGAGAAAAACCTCGACCCAAAAACGGTTGTTTCTTTTTCGCCGAAGAAAAGAACTTCAGTGAAAAATTAATATAATTAAAAGAAAAAAAATTGAATAGAAGATAATTTCAAATAAATTAATATTTAATATAACGATTTCTAAAATAAATGTTAAATACGGTAATTAATAGAATATGCCAGTATCCAATTGTAAGAATAAATAAGAGTGAAACATGAATAAGAACATAAATAGATAAAAAATTATAAATGAGTTTATGGGTTAAAATGAAGCTGAGAATCAGAAGGTTGATCATATAATATTATTTATAGTATGACGTGCTATTTAATTCTGCCGAGAATGGGCCCGCAAACCCGTATTGTGGCCCCCGGCAGCCGCACCCGCCAACCCGCAAGCCGACCGTTTTTGTCCCGGCACCCAACCCGCCGTTACCGGCCAACGTTTCATGGTTGTAAGTTGTGGGCCCGACCGTGGCTGGACCAGAGGGGACCTGAAACCAATCTTACAGAGTGTAAAGACGATTATATCAGGTTAGTGCCGGAAGGATGTCAGCGATACGGCGTGAAAAATTTTTGTTTCCGTGAAGCTTCAGGCGACTGGATTTTCCTGAATTGCGACGAATGATATAGACCTTCATCTATCTCAACTATTACAAATTTAAATAGTACAGAGAGGGCGGAGGTGTTATATAGGCTGCCGGCACTCATTTCCTGTATTTCGAGAACTTTTGGTACAATAATAGCCTGTCTTACACTGCTCTCTCTCTCTAAAAAAGGGTTTCCTATGCAATATTACGCACCGGGTTACCCGAGTCCCTCCTTGGAGCCCCATAAAGAAGACAACTATAAATGAAGAAAGACGTATATGTGACATTGCAGAGGTAAAGAGAAAATAGGTAACTGCAACACTTGTTATAGGTATATATATATATTACACTACCTATTCATATATATTAAAGGTACCACTAATTTATCATATAATGGTAACTTATATAAATTAAAACTACTATTAAACAACCCCCTACAAATAAATAATGAGGGAATTAGGTCCCTCAGTACTCACATATAATAAAAAACCTGAAAGATTAATTGATACTAAATAATAGAAAACGTATATAATGAAAATTATTTTATATGATTATTAATATTATTATAATACTAACCCTTCAATATAATTAAATATATATATATATATAGTAGTTAAACTACTAATATACTAATCATATATGGAAGTCTAAATATTAAACCGTATATATAACACCCTACCAAATGAGTAGGATACCTCTAATTACCTTAAATAACAAGATCTGCAATTATGAAATACCTCGAAAAAAAATCACGTAATATAATAAAATAAATACTCAAAATATTTACCATTTAAAATTATTAAATGCGATTTAAACACCAATAGATTACTCTGAAAATTTAACAGAGGTAAATGATTTGCAAAAACAGGTAAAAACTACTAATCTTGCAGACGACACATATCATAACTGTAACTTTCCATTGCAGACGATAAAATAAAATGTTGCCACATATAAAGACCAACAACACATGTGCGCTCCAAAAAATCCAAGGACAAAGTCCGTCTTAAGCTCAAAACATGCCATTATATACCAAAACTGATATACTATGATATATTCCTGACCAATGAAATAGACTTTCATACAGCAACCATAAATATGTATACACCTTCCGTTCTAAAACTGCAGCTACCTTACATACTACTAATTACAAGACGAAGGAGTTTCATTCTCTCAACGTTTCATCACAGAAAAAAAAACTCTTTCTAAAATCATAACAAAATACAACCGTAGACAATATTACACTTCACACAATTCCTTCAATTAATTAAAACGAAAAATGGCTAAAGCTCTTA
>JABUQX010002163.1:5000-10000 GCA_015478945.1 Trachelipus rathkii | reverse complement strand
CGCGCGCCGGCTTCCTGGAAGCAGTGTGGCCTCCAATTGAGGTGGGCCAGGGCAGAAGTATATATATATATATATATATAATATATATATATATATTATATATATATATATATATATATATATCAGTGCCGAATGGTTCGCCTTTCTGTTTTGCATGCATATACACACTCATCCTCCAGACAACTTCTTACAGACACCCACCTTTTATCCACATATATACACATACTTGTATCCACACCCCTCTTCTAGACATCTTACAGGCATCATTATCCCTTGTATCCCTATGTGTAGGAGAGAAAGAATTGCCCACAGCGTATGTCCTGCATGTCATAGAAGGCTACTAAGAAAGGGTGGTACCTGGGTTGGCTGCCAACTGCCACTTATCTTTTGCCAGGAATGCTAATGCCTTCCTCGGAGAAGGTCGTAATCGCTGTAAGCGGCCTTCTATCTTACGGCGAAAATGTATGAATCTTATGGATACATGGAATATCAAAGGAATAAATGTTGAGAGAGAGGTGATGAATGTATATAGAAAGGGTAAATTTGATTTGCTCACTGTGACTGAAACAAAGATGAAGGGAAACGGTGAAAATAAGTGGTGTGGTGTAAAATGTGTTTGTGCTGGTGTGGAAAGGAATGAGATTGGGAGAGAAGGATTTGCAATTCTGATAAGTGACTTGTGGTATAGAGCTATGGTAGATTTTATATGTGTGAGTACTAGAATTCTAATGGTTAAATTTAAGTTTGAAAAGGTCAAGGTATGTGTTGTTGAGACGTATGGTCCATCTGAGGGTAATATTGAAGAGAGTGCAATTTTCTGGGATAATTTAAATGACGTTTTGGATGGGATGATTAGGAGCTTCATATTGATTGTGTTGAGTGACCTAAGGGGTTGGATAGGTGATCAGAAAAGGGATGGTTTAACAGGTAGCTTTGGGGCGTCTGGACAAAATGAGAATGGTAGGAAGGTCATTGATTTCTGTGAGGAGAGAGGTATGTGTGTGAGTAATACTTCCTTTAAACACATGAGAAATCATAAGTATACTATAGTTGGTGTTGGTAAGAGATTGTATCGAAGTGAAAAGTATGATTGATTTTGTATTGGTGAAGAAGGATATGTTGGAGTATGTGTTGGATGTTAAATCAGTGAGGGGTTAGGAATGGGATTATCTGATCATTATGTTGTTTTATGTAAACTTAAGTTAGTGGGAGCTTGGATGGAAAGGAGGGTGATAAGGAAGGAAGTGGGTTGAATTAAGAGTGAGAAGTTAGGTGAACAAGGTAATAAGGATAAGTATTTCAGAGCGCTCGCAAGTAAATCAGTTGAATGTAAACAAGTTGAAACTGAGAAAATGAAGGAAGCAATTGTTTGCAGTGCAAAGGAAGAATGCGGATGATGTGCTAAAGTAGGAAGTAAGAATGTTAACAGTGAGTGGTGGATGAAAGGTGTTGGCAAAAGAGTTAAAAGTAAAAAAGAAAGATGTGGTTGAAATGTACTAAAAGCCATTGATGAAGTTGTTCCAAAGAAAGATGTTGATCGACATACTTCTTCAGGACTAAAAATACTAAAGGTGATATTGCCGAAGGAAAAAAAAGAGGTAAATGAAAGAGTTAATGGAGGAGGATGAATGGGAACTTACAAGGGAATAGGAAGCTCTTCTGGAAGAAAGCGTGAAAGGTTAAAAATGAGAATAAAGGGGAATCTGCTTAAGAAATAATGAAATAGGTATGGTGCTTTCGTAACTGATGAAATGCATGTGAGGGGAGTGTGAAAGGAACACTTCGAAAATCTGTATAACATTGGCAGTAATGAAGAGTGAATAGGGAATGTGTGTGGTTTGATGGTGCAATAAGGAATTGGTATTTTGGGGATGAGGTATTAGTAAGGAGGAGTAATGGGTTGAGTGAGAAAGTTGAAGAATGGTAAATCTGCAGTATAGATTGAAATTACTGGGGAAAAAATCAAGAACGGAGGCAACATGGTGATTGATTGGATTTGGAAGTTGTGTAAAAGGTGTTATGGAGGGTATAGTTCCCGAGGGATTTGGATGAGAGCAGTAATAGGCACCCTTATATAAGGGTAAGGGAGATAAGGGGGAGCTGTGGAATTATAAGGGGAATTAGTTTACTGAGTGTAGTAGGGAAGATATTGCTGGGTATTTTGGTGGAAAGAGTGCGTCCGAGCTGCTGGAAGGGACTGCCTTGGTGAAGAACAAGGTGCGTTTAGGAGTGGGTAGAGGATGTGTGGATCAAATCTTTTTGGCAATTGAAACAAATGAGGGAGAAGAAGAATAAATTGCATTTAGGTTTTATGGATTTGCAACAGGCGTATGATAGGATTAATAGGGAAGCTCTATGGCAGGTGTTAGTGATATGTGGTGTTGGTAGTAGGCTTCTGAATGGAATCAAAAGTATGTATGAGGATAGTGAAGTGTGTGTAAGAATAAATGGTGTCGAAAGTGATTAATTTAATATTAATAGTGGAGTGAGGGAGGGGCATGTTTGTCTCCTTGGTTTTCAGTTTTTGTATATGGATGGGTTATGAAAGAATTATAGGTGCGGTGGCAGGAGATGGTGGTAGAATGATGGACAATGGAAGAGGTTGCCCTACCTATATTATATGCGGATGATTTGGTTTTGTGTGGTGAATCTGAACATTAAAAATATAGGGACAGTAAGAAGCCACATGGGCCTATTGAGGCTGTCCAGTCACACACACTAACCAACATGCTCATGCACAAATCCACAAAGCACCTAGGGGCTGTGTCAAATTGCTGTGAAGGACCACAAAATCCGCTCAAGTGCTTTAGTAGAAAAATGATATGGAGTGATGACCCACACGCATCCACATACCTTAATAACTAAGTTACGGTCACACATGCAGTCTACATCTTACTACAGTAACTAAGAAAATCCAGCCATTTGGCTTAGTCAAAATATACTATATGAACAAACCACCCAATATCTATCCAGTCCTTCTTAAATGTTGGCAACGAGTTGCACCTCACATACTTCCTGTGGCAAACCATTCCAAATTTAACAACCTATTACTGAATGCATGCTTTCTTATATCAAGATGATGGCATGCTTTCTTCTTAATTTTCTTATTATGCCCCCTGGTCACTTGTCGTCCGTGCTCTACTATGAAAAATTCATTGGTCTCTGTATTATCAATAGATGTAAATATTTTGTAGACTTGTTTTATGTCCCCTCTGAGAAATCGCCTTTCTCCAGAAAACATTCCTAAACTTCTTCAGCCTCTTCCTCATAGCTCTTACCCTCAACCCAGAAATCATCCTTGTTGCTCTCCGTTGCACTCTCTCTTGCATATCTAAATCTTTCTTTAAATAAGGGCCCCAACTTTTGTGCGCAATGCTCTATTCTTGGCCTAACATAATGGCTATTTTATACAGTTTACTTTTACTTCTTGCTCTTGTAAACAACATTGCGAATTTTATTATGCCAGCATCTTATTAGCTTTATTCCCTGCTTCCAACACTAATTAGCTACTTTCAAATTGCTGCTTATAATTTACACCTAAATCTTTTTCTTGGTCCACAGCTAAGAGCCAATGCCCATTCATATCGTAGTTAAACTTTTATTTGAGTACCATAGATGATTTTGCCATTTATATCTGCCCACCAAGAAGTTTATCAAGATCATTTTGAATCTTTGGTATCATTCACTATTTCTAACTGTGGTGGCCACTTTGGTATCATCTGGAAACTTAGAAACCTGCATTTAAGTCCCCTGGTCTAATATCATTTATAATATTGAAGGCACAATAGTGGCCCCAGCATCTGAACCTGTGGACACCATCTTCACATTTACCAATGTGATTATTGCCATTTAGTTTAGCACACTGTTTTCTATTCCACAACCATCTTTAATCCCACCATGTACCACTCCACCTATACCACATTGCGATAACTTTTGTATCAGCCTTATGTGGGGACCTTATCCAAAAGCTTTGCTAAAGCCTAAATATATAATATAACTGGATCTCCCTGGTCAATGCAGTCAGTAATGTAATCCATAAATTCTAAAAGGGTTTGTCTGACATGACCTACACTTTCTGAAACCGTGTTGGGAGTCATACATAACCTTGTTATCTTCTAAATATTTCTCTCTATATGACCCTTCAGTAACTTTTCCAAAACCTTTACAACCAGAAATGTTAAGCTTACTGGCCTATAATTTCCCCAATTCTTCCTTACTACCTTTCTTATAATAATAATAATATATGTTGTTTTCAGTCATCTGGTACCTCACCAAGTTATAGATCGCTTAAAATCAAATACAGTGCCTTTGCAAAATGCTGGTACTACCCTCCTTCAGAATTCTACCATATATACCATCAGGGCCTGCAGCTTTTTACTTGGATCAATATGGTCTAGTAAACGCTTAATATCTTTTATGTCAAATTCAATTCTGTAAGTCTAATTTGTTACATGCATACAAAAACTATTAGTCTCAAAACTATTATAATCTTTCCTCAGTAAACACTGAATCAAAATAAGCATTGAAAATGTTGACCAACTCTTTATCTGAAATTTCGCTAAATTTTCATCAATTTTAATTGGATCAATTGTCCTATTCTTACTTGCTTTTAAATTTATAAAAGCTAAGAAACTTCTTCAGGTCCTTATTACTTATTTCCTTGCTAAATTAATTTCTGACTCTCTCTTTGCCATTCTTACTGACTAGTTAAGTTCATTTCTATTTGTACTATAATTTTCTAAATCATCTTCCTATTACTACCCTTGAAAATTTTAAAACATCTACCCATTTCATTTGTTTTCTGTCCTCTATCTCTCTATTCCACCAAAAAACCCCCAAAGGGTTTTTTTTTTTTCTTCTCTTCTCCAGCCCTAATGGGTTTATCTTTAAACATACTGACTGAATCATTCATTAAAATTTGCTTAAAACTTTCCCACATGATAAAACAGTTTGTCTTTAAAACTCTTTATCCGCAGTCAGTTGTACTAAGCATGTCCTCG
>JABUQX010002162.1:12500-14014 GCA_015478945.1 Trachelipus rathkii | reverse complement strand
GAGGAGAGGAGAGAAGGAGAGGATCTTTTTAAGTTTTGTTTTTTGAAGAGCAAAAAAATGGAAACTGCCCCACCTCCAGAGAGAATAGGAGAGAGAGAGAGAGAGAGAGAGGGAGAGAGAAGAAAAGAGAGAGAAAGAGGAGAGAGAGAGAGGTCTTTAAGTTTTAAGAGGAAAATGGAAACTTTCCCTCACCTCCCGAGAGAGAGGAAAGAGACGAAGGGTTTCTAAGTTTAAGAGGAAAATGGAAACTGCTCTCACTCCCGAGAGAGAGAGAGGTCTTTAAGTTTAAGAGGAAAAATGGAAACTGCCCTCAGTCGAGAGAGAGAGAGAAAGAGAGAGAAGATAGAGAGAGAGAGAGAGAGAGAGAGAGAGAGAGATGAGAGAGAGATCTAAGTTTAAGAGGAAAATGGAAACTGCCCTCACTCGAGAGAGAGAGAGGAGATAGAGAAGATAGAGAGAGAGAGAGCGAGAGTCTTTAAGTTTTAAGAGGAAAATTGGGAAACTTACCCTCACTCCGAGGAGGAGAGAGAAAGAAGAGGAAGGGTTATTAAGTTTAAGCGTAACAAGAAAAGTTTTCATTCAGAGAGAGAGAGAAAAGGGAGAGAGAAGAGAGAGAGAGAGAGAGAGAGAAGAGAGAGAGGAGAGAGAGAGAGGAGAGAGAGAAGAGAGAGGAGAGAGAGAGGTTCTTTAAGTTTAAGAGCAAAATTGGAAACTGAACTGCCCTCACTCCCGAGAGAGGAGAGAGAGAGAGAGAGAGAGAGAGAGAGAGAGAGAGAGAGAGAGAGAGAGAGAGAGAGAGAGAGAATATATTTGAAATAGAGAGACTGCCCTCCCGAAATCTATGATTGCACACTCCTTTTGAGGATAGCTCGACTGATTCTCCACACAGTCTCATCCTTTTGGGGGAAACTGAAAAATTCCATTCATTATAAGTTGAAAAAATATTCTCTAGTTTCATAGCTGAAATGTAATACCTAACCTAAATAGGCACGGAAATAATGGCACTAAAACTGGCGAATTAAGGGAAAATGACAAATTCCGAAATAATTGTTTTTTGCTACTTATTCATCCGAAATTTCAGTCACTCTCTCTTAGCAAACTCGCCACTCCCACTTCAATTTAATTATAAGAAAGAAAAATGTCGCAAACAAAAAACCACAACTATATAATTTGCGATTGTAAATAAATATTTATTACAAGTTTAAAACTTGCGGAATTTCTAATATGATTTACGAGATAAAAAAATTCCTCCAATTACTTTCATCAGTTTCTGTTATTGTGTCGTCAGAGTCTTCCTATAAAAACGTTGAGATTTTTACACCTTTAATAAATACCGTTTTACTGAAAAGATATTGCGGAATAAATCAGATGATAATTTTAAAAGAATTTTGAGGATTTTTAACTTTGTTGAAAAACGTTTAAAAGTTTCAAAATTTACGCAAATAAATGTGCAGTAAATGCACCCCACGCACTCACACACACACACACACACACACTATATATATATATATATA
>JABUQX010002162.1:0-5000 GCA_015478945.1 Trachelipus rathkii | reverse complement strand
TATACTATATATATATCTATATATAATATATATATATATTAACTATCACATCAATACAATGAGTATATGATATTATATATATATAATATATATATATATATATATATATATATTTATATATCATATATATATATATAATATATATATATATTTCGCCATTTTTTCACCCCCTATAACACCTCAAGTAGAAAATATTTTCACGCTTCTGCGTAGTAATATTGCGACTCAGACCCGCGTCTGGAGCCAAGACTTCCCAGTCTGGCTCGACTCAGGATCCTGAACCAGAGCCAACGAGGTGGGTGAGACGAGCATCCTCTTCACCAGCCCTATCTATGTTTTGGGATCTCTTATCAAAACAATCCTTCACAAGTGATTAGGCTTAATGACGTAATCGCAGTCGGGGATGTCGTTCACTGATACAATTAAGATTAGTTTTTAGCTAGCTTTAGTGATTCGTGGTTGTTTCAGTGGAAAACTTTTATTAAATGTTACAATTTAACTCCGTGTTTAAAGCTTTGTGAAAATCTAAAAATGTATACGATTGAATAGAGTTGGGTGATATATTTAATAGTAATAAAGTTTCTACATATAACACTACCACTTATACTACTACTACTACTACGATACAGCCATTACTACTATTACTTTTTGCTGCCTACTATGACACTGGCTACTACCATTATTACTCGCTACTACTACGACCACTGCTACTACTACGACTTACTGCTATTACTTACTACTTACTACTACTACTACTACTACTACTACTACTTACTACTACTACTACGTTTACTACTACTACTACTACTGATCGCTACCACTGTATCCATTCTAGCTTAATGTTTGATGTAACGTAGCATCTTTTACTTCTTGTTCAAGTATCCCGCTGTTAGGTAGTAAGAATCTTTATTATTATTATTACTGTTATTTTCATGAAAATGGGTGTACAAACAGTACGTAAAGGCTATAAAGCAGTAAAGCATGGGTCGGAGAGAGAGGGTGTGATGGACCCATGCAGACGGGGCTATTAGCCCCGACTGCTTTAAGTACTTAGGGTCAGTAAAAACGCGTTTTTACCTGAAAATGTTTCCGTATTAAAAACATTTAAAAATATAGTGACCTTTATTAATATCTCAATCCTGAAAAATCTTAGCTAGTTAGACACAAATTCTGTTAAGGCACATCTACTGACTCCAGGTCATGGTTGCAACCGTTGTTAGCCATTCGCTAGAGAATTTTCGTTAATGCTCAACGTTCTATTCCGCTCTCGTCCACTATATGGTTATATTTTGATAAAGATAGTTAGGGGGACCAAAGTTTTTTGATGTCGTTCATTGTTGTTGTTGTTGTTGTTGTTGTATGCTGTTGTATAGCTGTGTTGTTTGTTGTTGGTGTTGTTGTTTGTTGTTGTTGCATTGCCATGTCGCGTACGAATTCTCGTATTGTCGTTTGCATTAAGCGGTAAAGACTTTTCGGTTGATGTTGTTATGCGTGTATTACATCTTTATACCATATATAGATTATATAGGTTGAAAATTTACCGTGCATAGTGGGCAACATCCTTGTAAGACAATAGCATGCATTGTCTTAGGGTGTATGCAACTCTGTAAGAGGCTATTTTGCCGGTCTCATGCATACACCTTCAAATTCTCTGGTGAAGCCTCCATAATTGTATACCGTATCTATTATTTAAACTAAAGTATTTTCGCGCCTCTTTCTTCCCCAAGAAAGAGACGCCAAACAAAGAGCGAAGCTTGGCGGCAAGTGCCCACAAGGGACAATGCCAAGCTAACTCATGACCAGTCCTTGGATATCCCTCCTACGATGAGGAGGTATCGAGCCCGACCTCCTGTTAACAGGTCATTCAGATTAGGAATTCTTGCCATGCCACTTTTATTTCGTTAAGTTTTCATGTGTGTGTTATCATATTTTCTAAACACATTATGATGCATCAGCAATCTTACCCTCATTTTAACTAATTGATGTCATAATACCATATCTGTCAATTGTCGCGTATCATCCGTGATGTCAAATTACAAGACCACGATACGAGGAATAGCTACTCTCAGCTATCAAACGCCCCCTACCATGATATGTATCGAGGTGACAAGCTCATATAATCATCTCGGGTATAATATTGAATGTGATTCAGCGATTAGACATCAGTGGTATACACACCAGTGAGCCTAGCGCTGCACATGGTGCTGGAACAAACTACCCTCCCTAAACATTGGAGTACAGCATAACAATTAAAAATATCGAATAAAAACAAATAAAAAGTCAGAGATACTTCTCTCCGTTATTTCTAGAGCATAAACATAGTGAGTATGTCGGAGTATATCATTAAATACAATTACTTCGAGGTCTCATAAATCTACCACTAACGCTTGAAGCAATAAGCTACTGTCTTATCAAGATCTCATTTTTAAAAAAGAATAAGAAAGTCGTTATTTCTATAGTTACGCAGAAATTCCGCATAGTAAACCGAAAAAACACGTCCGTTGCTATTTCGGAAATCTGAGAGTTCAAAATCAAGCTCTTGACATTAGGCTTAACTCAAACGCCTAAGTTGACTCAAAGACGACGCCAAAACCCAGTCAAGAACAACAGGCTATAGAAATGGTGTCAACAAAAAAGAAATTAGGCCTTAAAACTAAGGCGAAACCCACTTTTAAAAGAGGGAAAGAAAGATCTCCAAACCCCCAACTCCCTCAACTTCTTGGAGAAAACGGGAGACCCTCTAATCTCCCCATTGGAGGCAACCAACCCTCCAACAAAAAGACCTACGTACCAACTCAAGAGACAAAAGAAAAATTTGTGTGTCCCATCAAACTCCCAGACTTCACCGAAAATGACGTTCAAATTTGGCTGATAGCGGTAAACAATCTTTTTAAGCTTTATAAAATAAAAAGTGACCAAGAAAAATTAAGATTAATAGCACCAATGCTCCCAATTCATTTATTAGCCACTATCCAAACGCCAATCAAAAATAACACCCATAAAGAATTGTTGAAAACGATCAAAAGAACCTACTCCCTATCAGAAGATCAAAACGTTCGTGACGTCATCCAAATAAAATTGCGTGCCAACGAACTCCCAAGTCAATTCCTCTCTCGTCTGAGGGAGACCATGGGTGAAGAAACAGCGCAAAATCTCCTCAATAGAGAACCAACTTTAGTGAAAGAATTTTTTCTAAAAAGCCTACCTCCAGCGGTATACGAACATCTCCACAAAATCTCATCATGTGTAAGTATACACACCCTTGCGTACATGGCCAACGCCTTGTACGAAATCAAAAATTAGTAAATAAAAGAAAAACAAAGAACGAGCATATGGCAACACCACCTCATCGCCACCATCCTGAAAAATTGAGGTCACGCAGTAAAAAGAAAAACAAAGCGGCCTTTAATCCAAAAAGAATCTCCAAACCCCCTTTCCCCCATCCAAGTAGGGGAAAATTACTTTAAAAATTCAACGCAGAACCTCGTAGTGAAAAAATAAATATATCAATGAATAAAATTAAAAACATTTTTAAATCAGAAAACAAAAACCACTACTTCACTACTACTACATTACTACTACTACTAACTACTAATAATAAATAATAATAAATAATTAATAATAATAATAATAATAATAATAATAATAATAATAATAATAGATACTAAGAATAAAAATAGCAAAATAAAAATAATAAAAAATTAAAAACGATTGGTAAATATGCAGACATTGAAATGGACAATAAAGTGAAAAATTGTGAAATCCTATGTAGGTGATATTGTGTAAAGGACACCCGTAAATCTCTGTAAAGGCATTGCATGCGCCATCTTGTGTGTTAAAATTAACAACTAAAATTCGGATAGTAACAAAAATTTAAAAATATTTCAATGTTGATCCAAATTATCACACTAACCGAAAAAAGCCAAATCGGCAAATGTTATTAAAAGAAGTTTCCAAAATGGTGAGGTGTTTTATCTTATATTTCTATTATCTATTCGTGCATGTTCAATTATCCATTATATTTATTATATATAGTATATATAATGAATACTATAGGATAGACATGAAAAGATTTTTTTCAAATAGTCTAAAAAATTTCAAAAAGAAAAAATTCCGTCCTTGAGTTGCCAATCTAGCGCTAATATTAAAAATTAAATATGCAAACTGCCCAAAAATATTATTATTAATGATTAAATAAATATAATAAATTTTAAAATGAAAGTTACTTCATAATTTATTAATCAAATTCAAATAAAATCTATTCAAAATTTGGTTCTAAAATAAAAAGATAAATATATCATAACAAATTTTTCTTTGAAAGACTGGTCTGTACATCTGGCGGGAATCGCGCGGCAAAACTTTTGAAATAGGCTGTTTCCGTTAGCCCAGTGACGAGTTGGAAATGGCGGTGAGTTTAGGAAAAGGTTAAACCGTAAATATCTACGCTGGGTGTATAGGAGCAAATAGAAATTTCCCCAAAAAAAAAAAAAAAAAAAAAAAAAAAAAAGAGAGAGAGAGAGGAATTTATGGAGGCAAGGGTATGAGGAAGCTCTGATTCATGATAAGGAGCAGCCGAATTACCACGTTTCCAAGAATTTCAAAAAATCTTCTGTTTTTTCTTTCAACTTTGCAAGTCTTGCTAACATTTGAAAAGTCAATATTTAGTCATCCAAAAATAACTATTATATTATTGAATAATTACGATCTTATTAAAAATTAAAAATTTTCTTCGGTGAGCGGTATGTTTTAAATGAAGAATATGTATTCTATTTTAATGACTTTTTCAAAATTTTAAAGTTCAGGAAAGAGACCTTTTGGGTACAATCCCACGAACGAATAGAAAACGGAATTAGAATGGCCTACTAATGTTTCTAAAAATATATTGACTTTATATATATAGAGGAAGATAAACAATTTTTAATATCATTTCGTAAATCAATTGCATGTAAAAAGATATTCTTTATTTTAGAGAAAATTATATAATTTTTTTTGTTTATATC